>JAHWFP010056751.1:1144-31739 GCA_023313725.1 Lithobius niger
TAGAGATCGAACCAATGAACCGATTTTCAATTTGTATAGCTTAAAATGTAAGTGTTAACATCGACCAGGGCCCCTTGAACACTATTTAGATATGACTGCTATATTCTCGTCGGTAGAGCAATTATTATTGTAGAGCACTGGGCAGAAGTCATTAAGTGGAGTAACATATTGTTTAGTTTAGCCTACCAAAAAATATTATGAGTACACACGATCGTCTCTTCTTGTCTACTGCCTAATAAGTAGATATACTGATACTGTCTTGAAACCCTGTGATAAACACATAAACGCAGTTTTTCATGCAAAAATGTGTTAAAACTGTATGGTTGCTGTTAAGGTGAATTTATTTACAAACAGTCTTTATACATTAATTGGAAGATAGGACACACGTGTTTTAATGTGTTGTCCTGTATGTTAAAGTTTTTAGTTGTAATTTATTTTCTAGAATTTACCTTAATCAAGGACCATGATTGCGGTCGGCATGTAAGCATCAATTTGAACGCCCACGCTAAACATTAAACTTTGAAACCCTGTAGTTTTTCCAAAATGGACATGGACCAATGAAACTCGGCGTTTGGTGTTGTATCATAACTACTTCACTGCATTGAAAATGTTTAATGAAAAAATTGAACCGTTTGGCCTCCACAGCATGGCCATTTCTTGTCGTTGCTGTTACTGCTGTTGATGTAGTTGTAGTTACCCTCACCCAAGAGATCGAACCAATGAACCAATTTTCACCTCCTATAGGTTGAAAATTAGGTATGAAAAAGGCCTAGGACCTTTTTAACGCTATTTTAACGTACCTACAATATTATCGTTCTTCTTCTTGGTGGGGAAATTTTGGACCAAAGAACCAACTTTCTATGTTTATAGCTTAAAATGAAGATATTAACAAGCAGCAGGCCTTCTTGACCGCTATTTTAACGCGACTACCATATTTTTTTGGGTTGTTGGTTTACTTCGTCTTCATTTGGAACGGTCAGTTAACGCTGATTGCATCAGCTTTTTTGTCTGAAAAATGTTTTCAAAATTAAATAAAAATAAAAGAGGTGACTGCGCCAGTTTTTAAGTCATGCTGTAGGATGTAAAAATTGTATTTAAAAAATAAAAGTATGAAGGTGAGCATAAATTAGACTCTATACTTGGATAGGCACAACGGTTTTTTTGCGAACTTTGAAAGTCTGAAGGGGAAAATGTCTCGAAAGTGAATTGTATCTTAAAATCCGATTCAAAGAAATAGACAAAACTATGGTCTGGCAGTCCATATCACACAAATTATGAATTGGTCTCCAATAGACAAATAATTTTGCATGATTTTAATAAAACTATTTATGGATTCAAACAAACAAAATATTCCTCATAAAAATTAACGATCAGTCACTCTTACTTCATTACTTTCAAAATGAGCTGTGCTGAAAAAATACAAGTCATGTTTTATCCATTCAACGCAATAAAAATGATAAAATCGAATTTAATAACAGGTTTTTATTAGGTGATATTAACACAATTCATGTGATTTTTTTTACTTTAAACGAACTGCCAAATGAATGTTCTACTTCATATCATGAAAGTAATAGATCCAAAACACTATAAATTTCGTCACGCACTTCTTATTTATCGTCGCTGTCAACAACTGATTTTGGGACAATGAATGCACGTACAACCCAATTGGAATCTCCTTTTCTCCTCTCTGCACCTACACATGTCAGAAAGTCTACCTGATGCCAGCAACGGATTGAAAAGTCTGATGATGTGGTATCGTCGTGTCATCTACAATATCATAAAAACGTATGATGTGCATGCGTGTGTGTATGTTTGTTTACTCCTCTTGAACGAAGGCACCAACAAATGTGAGAATTGGACCAAATGAAAGATAATTAAATTGCTCTTTGGTTATTGCTGTAACTTGATATGACCCTCAAATACGTGAAAAACCTGAAAAAATAACGTTCATTTTTTTACCCTCACGATGTTTGTTTATGATGTCATAGTTTCTTCAGGCAAACCTCCTCGAGCGAAGCGAGACGACACCAACGGAGCAAACGAAGCGAGCGATGTGGCTAGTTAATTTTATTTTGTGCTGTAGTATCCAAACCTTGGGTGAATGAACTTACACCTACGGTTCTATTTCAATATGGTTTGTGTGTATTTTCCAGAGCTGCTGCGGTTTTATGATTTATTGGAGGAACTTCCAGACTTCCTTTAATAAAGACCACATTTTAGAAACAAATAGAGACTAAATTTTCCATCACAAATGTAAAAGTATTGTTTATGCTATGCGGAAATTATATCGAGGTAGTGCACACAAAGATTTTGTTTGAATGCCAACTATATATGTTTTATGACAAATCTGAGGGACCACGAAAAAGTCTGTTTTACGACGCTTTATCAGCTTTATCCAGGAAAGCTCATTAATTTACGGGGTTCTATTTAGATGGAGCTGAAATACCTTTTGGGGACTCGCTAACTTATGCCAACAAAGCACCGCCGAATCGTCATGCATAATTTCAAACATTTTATACCAGCATAAATAGAATGATATCCAAAAGGAATATCATTCAATTTATCAGCTTTAGTTCATCATATGTCTTATTACTGAGATTGGCAATTTTCAGAGATAGAATTTACATAAGCAGGTGCTGGTTTTAACTGCCTTTGGACATACAACCAAGAATTGGCTTAAAAGTCGTAATAACGATGCACTGCCACCAGTGGTGGATTTAGGTTTTGACATCTAGGGACTCATTTGTCGTGCCTCCCTCCCCACAAGAAAAAGAAATTTTGGTAACCAACAGTTCATACTGAGCACAACTATGAAAATGTATAAATAAAAAGAGCGCTGGAAGAATTTAAGATAAACATATAGTCAATTAGTGCGCAAGTAAAACAATAAAAACACAAAATTTTGGGGATATATGCACCCTGTTATCAAGTGTGGATATCCGCTCACAGGCTTCGTACAAAATTAAAGAACAAATAAGAATCATGTAATAGCCAAAACAGCAAATACAATAGGGAGCCCAGCAAGATTTTCTCTTTTGGATAGCAATTCTTAGGTTCTTGTTTTTAAACATTAAAAAAAGTATTTTATTAGGAGTGTCTAACATATCATGATTGTTATTTGTTCCTTTATTTGTGTACAAAGCCGTTGAGCTGATATCCTCACTAGATAACGGGGTGCAAATATCGCCGAAACGTCGTGTTTTTATTGTTTTACTGGTGCCTTAATTGGCTATATTTTGATCTGAAACAATGAAAATGTAACTTAGTTACAACTTTGTCTTGTAAATGTGCTGTCATATACCTTGGATATAATAAAACATTTACCTAAATCTCGGCAGTGTCATTAAAATTGCTCTCTCATATTCCATGTGCACATGGACCATGGCCGTAAGGCCTTCAAAATGGCTAACATCATCATCATCCTCAATCCTTCTCCAGAACGAAATTCACTGTTTCCTTTTCCATGCAAGACTTTACTGCTCCTAAACCTTGAATACTGCTCAAACTTGATTCTTTTTACAGACAATACTATAATTATGGTGTTGTCTCAAACACCTCCCTAACCAAGAACCTTTCCACAAATTAAACATTACTTCTATTAATCCTACACACAATTTGTTCCCTGCTACTTGGCTCTTCTGCACGTGCCTATTTTGTTACAGTGATATCTGAGACATTGACTTCCCCACAATAATCTTTTGGGAACGATGAATGCTGTAGCAAATGAAGTGTTATTTCAGCACTATACAAAATGCTACACTTTAATCAACTAAACAATAAATGTGAAAATATTTCTATTTAACGTGACATTGTTGTAGCTTGCGAATAAATTGGTAAGGTACTGATTTGAGGTGGCTGACATTGAAAGTATTTTCACGTATGATTGTTGTTAGATGGGTAGTCGAATGTATTGTCACCACCAACAGCTTACCGCCGTTCTTTTGTACAGCTGGATTACTGCATTGTCTAATACCAAACCTACGTACTACTGTATTTTCTGCTGAGCCAGGCAAACAAAGGTTCTTTTTTTATCTATTATAAATGTATCCTAGTTTCACTGTTTGAATTGTCAACCCTTACATAATAATCACATATTACTATTATAAGAAGGAGAGCTCAGCAAGAACGATGTAATAATACCACAGGATTTTTTAATTCAATGTTACCTAAAGCTGATTAAGTGACCGTTTTGATAAATTCTTAGTTTATTTTCCAAGAAATAGCAGTAGTGAATCACAAAGTGCCTATTTCAAACATCAGTAGTTACTCAAAATGTTTTGCAACAACTCTACATTTCCGAATTTGGTGCTACACAAGTATAGGGTTAAACAAAAATTCTCCGTGGAGACCTTATCCTCACCTTTCAGGATCTTCAAATTCACCTTAATGTGATAGTTTTCAGTTTTTATTGAGTGCCCATACGTATCAGGGGTTATTGGTTCATTATAAACCAGGCCGAACCAAAAGATAGAAATTTAGATACAAAGCTCAAGTCGTTATGGAACTCACAGGTGTGAGCGCATGCAAATAAATACGGATTAGAGTGCACTAGAGCGAAACGAACTATAACTGAATGCCAATTAAAGGGAATAAACTAACACAAAATAAACACCCAAATAATAAAAACCCTGCATAATACACAAATGAAACACACCCACACTCACTGACATGGTTCAATTTAAACATAAACCGCTTTCACTCTCCGACATGACTATAAAATCAATCCCTGTTCCTTGGAATTAGAGTTCAAATTAGAGTTCGTTTCATTTAGGTGAACTCTAATCCGTTTTTATTTCTTTGCTTTCATAGCTGTGAAATTCTTGAGGAAACACGTTCTAATGTTGTTTCTATTGTCAACTTAAGGCACTTAGCCAGCAAATAGCTGCTGGAGACATCCGCATTGCCACCTGATACGCTGCTGGTGCTTAAACTGTACTAGCAACATTTTTGTTTTAAAGTAAGTGTTTGTGTAGGATTTTTAATTCATATTGGTAAAAAAAACATACGTTAGCTGAAAATGAATAGTGTTTTTTTTGTGTGTGGAGATTTTTTTCCGGGGGTTATTTTTTTGGGGATATTTATTCTATGTTTTTTTTCCGAGATATTGTTTTCAGGATTCTTACAGTTTTACTTTTAATGATAATTTTATTTCTACTAGCCAATGGGACGAACAATGCTAGTAAGCTCCTGGACTATATCATTCCAACTTTGAAATTCATTCCACCACTTAAAATCATACATTAGAAAGGAATAGAATTACATATAATGGAATACAAGGAAAATGGGGGGGATTGAGGCTTAATGGTGCGTCAACAACTTGGTCATTAGCGCCAACCTCAGTCACAGTGCAGTGGTCCGGGTTGCCACTGCACCACACATTACAGAGATGTTATTCAAACCCCTAATCTAAATGGCGCAAACCCGAGATTCTCATGGAGCACCCACCCAACCTCAAAACCAGAAACCCATTGAATAACACAACCCAAAAGGTAAACTAGAATCACTGTTGTCGAGAAACAAAGCAGTTAATAGGCGATATGAGACTGTTAGGGTTAGAGTAAAAACCACAGAAGCAGGGTGGTTATTACAGGACAAGACCACACGGTCTGTGAATTGTTTGTTCAATTGATTTGTGAACAAAAAGGGAGCATTAGAATTGCTTATTTATGTCGTGCTCTGTCTATGCGTTGGTCCACGTCTATTAATTGATAACAAAAAGCCTAGCTTGTGTCTAGATTACAGTCCCAATTTTGAGGCTGTAAGGCCTCAAAATAACGTACTTTTGTTCCGCTTAAATGCGGGAATCTGTTCATCCATCGTTCACACTGATTGTTTGTGCTTTGTTGATCAGAAAGAGTTGTATCGTGCACATTCCATGTGTATGGTGGGTACTAAAAAAAATAAGTAAGCTAAACGTGAATAGTGTTTTTTTTCTTGGGGATTTTTTCGGGGGAAATTTTTTCCGAGGGATATTATTTTTGAAGATATTTTTTCTGGGTATATTTTTTCTGGGATTTTTTCCTGCGGTATTTTTTCCGGTACTGTACTAGCCTGAACATTTTTATTTTGGATCTGGGGATTACAGCTCCCTACATTGAAAATTACTGTACTATTCAAAATATGTAAAGCATTCGTTTTACTAAACCAAGACGGGAGCCTTACTCTAATTCCACGTAACATCTATAATTTCCTGTTTCCTGTTTCATGTTTCCCGTTTCCTGTTTCCTGTTTGTTTGAATATTTCATTATAAAACGAGGTAATTGCATGCTGATGTGGCAGAGGCAAAATTCGATACCTAACTCTTGTATGAATACTTGGTTGCAAGCACCATTACATTCATGACCATCGTAAACATGCAGTTAATCCTGTTAAATGGGATGAAGTCTTGTCTAGTTTTAAAATAAATGTATAACAGTACTATGACATTAAATTATGTATGGGATTGCTCACCGCTTTCACATCAACCCATATTTATTCAACCCAGACTGGACTTCAGTTGCCCTCGAAACGTACAAATGCAAATCTGATACTGCAGAAATATACGGTAAGACAGTAAATATGGTGATAATTCATTAACGTATTATTGATTAGAAGCAAACCATTGCTATTTTGATGTAATTTAGTTTAGCTTGCCAACAAATATCATAAATACATGATTCTTTCATGTATATGCCGAATATGGAGCTACACCGATACTGCCTAGAGAGCCTGTCAAGAAAAAACCAAATTATTTTTTTTATGGATTGGTTTATATATTGATGAATTTGTTCGCAACCGGACTTTAAACATTAATTCAAACGCAGGACTCGCGGGTTTTGGAGCATTATCTTACATGTTAATTTTTTAGTTGTAAATTAATTTCTACAATTTACCTCAATCGATGACCGCTGCGCTGTTATGGTCCATATGTGGGCCTCAGAGTGAACTTCCATGTTAAATGCTTAACGTTTTCACTGCATTAAAATTAATGGTTACAATCAAACTGTTCGCCTGTACTGCATGGCTATTTCTTGTTGTTTTGGTACTCTTTGCCTTTACCTGGAGATAGAACCAATGAACCAATTTTCAACTTTTGTAGCTTATAGCTTATAAGTTTATATACATATAAACTTATGTAGCACATATTTATTTATATAGGCTTATATAAAAGTTTATAGCTTATAGCCTATGATCTTTTGAATTCTATTTTAGAGTGACTGCAATATTCTCCTTATTGTTCTTTTTCGTGTTGGCGTAATTTTTCTCTTACCTAATGATTGAATCAATGAACCGATTTTCTATTTTCATATCTTAAGTGTGGCTACTGCAAAAGCATTTACCAAGAATGTGTTCATTATTCAAGAACGAAAGTTAAAGAGGGGGGGGGGATTAAGGCTTAATGGCGTGTCGACAACTTGGAACGTTAAAGATTCGAAGACTATCAGATACTACCCTAGTTCTAGCAATACCAACATAGTTCTAACCATACCGACCAGTTTTTGTTGATGTAGTTCTTCTTGTTGGGGAAGATTTGCTCTCACCTAGAGATCTAACCAATGAACCGACTTTAAACTTTTAGAGCTTAACACAAGACTGAACAAGGCCTAGATCCTTTTCAATGCTGATTTAATGTGATTGCAAATTCTCATTACTTTAATTTTCTTATAGGATAAATTTCGCTTTCACCTAGATATCAAACCATTGAACCGATTTTCAACTTTTATAGCATAAATCGCATGTATTAACTTTTTTAACGTTATTATAAAGTGATGAATTTATCTAAAAAGTTGTTCATCTCAATCACCTTCTATCACAATTATCTCTAAAAATTCTAGTTGTTTAATTTACCTAAAAATCCCCAGAAAAGAAAATTACACATAGTAGTGTTCAGAATGCTGAAGTGTACAAAACACAGATATTGGCTTTAAAAGACTTAGGCTGTAAAGGAGCAGATACTAGAAAAGCCATCAATGTCGTAGCGATATGTGTTAAGAATCTCCAGCTTTGTAAGCCATAAAAAACTTAATGCACTAAGGGACAGATACAAGAAATGTTTATGTTAGACATCAGCGTAGCACGGATAAGTGTAAAAGAACCTCCAACTTGTTTTTTGGGGATGCTGGAGATTCTTTTATATTTATTTGTGCAACTCTAATGGCTTAAGGGTCTTTTTCTTGTATCTGTTCCTTTAAAACATTATATATTTTTGACGCCTATTTCCCTATTTTATACACGTGTTTTTTTCTAAATACTAATATTGAATGTAACAAGTCGGTTAACGATGTCTGATCAATTTTTATTATTGTACGTCAAAATCCCGAAAGTGCTGGCCTAATTACGATTTAAAATTCACAAAGAGGGTGTAGAATACATGTGGAACATATTAAATGAATTAAATGAAATAAATACAGACAGGCAAAGGCTCAACAAGAGTTAAATAAATACAGTGCAAATCTATTAACGTTGCTCTTTTTAATTGAAAGCAACGTATATAGGTTTTAATCCGTTTCTTTTTTTTAAATGAATCGGATAATTGGTTCAAAAAATTTAGTGCTGAAAGATGTCACATAATAGTACACGATGAGAATGTCCTACATTCCTACTTACAGTGTGAAGCAGAGCCCTGAGCACCTCGAAAATATGGGGGCTACCATTCAGTCATGCTTTTTGGCACAGGTCTTCAATCAAATTTTCGATAACACGTGGAGAATCTAACAATTACAAAACAAAAAATCCGAACGAAGTCATTCTTTGTACTGTAGGGTAAGGGGAATCAGTGCCACCCACAGGAAATGACATTACGTCTACATTGCGTGCATTTATAATGTAAGAAAGAAAGCTGTAAGAAAGATAAAATCGATTTTGTATGTCAGGCAACGGTTTTCTTAACTTCATTGCAACGTCATAGTTACAAGTGATAGTCCAGGATTCCAAGTGGGCTCACCGCTCAACATAAAGTAGACGAAGAACAACGAGTGAATAATTTACCCTTTCTGAACTAATTGAACCAGTTAAATGTACTGTAGTGTTTGCTTAAATCAGGAACTTTGCTCGCCCCATTGCTTTGTAGCCATTATATTGATAAAAATATGTTAGGCAGTTGTCTAGACTCGTGCCAACAGTGGAGCATCCTAAGATTTATACCCTGTCGGATTTACCAGTCAGTGATCCAGTGAAGTTATGAACATACTCCTGTTAAAACCAGAGTTTTATCCAATCATTACATTTCTTGGAGAAGATTCACCCTTGAGTCAATATAATGGATGTAGAGGAAGGAGGGATGTGGGGTTAGGTCTGGTACTGTTGCCCAACACACGGTTTCCTGACAGTAGTTTTGCCTGACTAAAGTTTCCCAACAAGTCTGTTGCCCGACAGGGATGTGTGATGTTTTTCCGACAGGTAAGTTAGCCAACAATGCTACTTGCCCCATAGGTGTGGTCCCTGATAGTGATGTTTGCCGGACATCTAAGTTGCCTGACTGTGATGTTTGACCCACACGTAAATTAAAAGACCTGTACGAATCACATTTCGTAGTTTGGTTGTCTTTTTCAGGAAGCACGAACCTAAACTGTGTAATCTCTCATACACACTCCCTACTAAAATTAAAAAATTCAAATATTTAACAATGCTAATATTTTTGATAATAAGGCTGTGAAAAAGTGGTTAACAAAGTTTGAATGTTTTAACAAAGAGATATACAAAGCTACTGTTTAAAAAAATTCAATTTAAAATTGTAGCAAGGAATTAATCCATAAATTATAATTTTAAATGGGGAAGGGGGAAGAAATAAATAACAAAAAATAAAAGGGTGAGACAGGAAATCGATCATGCAGGCGAAACGAAAGGAGGAAAAGAAACCCGACACGATTATGAAAATTAGCAAGTAGAAAGGAAAGAGAAATAAAGGAGCTGGGGGAATGGATCATCGCATCATCGTAACTTAGAGGCCGCTCTTTTGGATTGGAAGGTGCAGCTACTCGAATGAAGATTTAACATCAAAGCAAAAAACTACATCTAATGATCCTTTATATATTTTATTGCATCACAAAGCTGCAATTCATTTTTGTTATTTTATGGTCGTCCATAAAAACATTAAGTCTTCCTAATGTTTTTCTCAGTTTAAAGAAAAGTGAAAATAGGTATAATTTTTCTATATCCAAAATGCTATTCTGATTCCGAAAAAGTAGGTCATATTTTTCGAAATAAATAAAATGCTTAAGTAGGCCGTCATCACTAGCACTATCGACATAACGTAGGTGTAGTTTTGTCGTGCTCCGAGTCGAAGCCATGGGACTAGAAGGAGAGAGGGCCAATTTTGTTAGGTAATACCTAGGATAGTTTACGGGAATTTATATACGGAAATTCCTAGGATAGTTTACATGCCACAATCGACATGAGGACGAGGCATCACAGGGACCTACTCTTCCCGAAAATACCTCTACCCGGGTGGCTGAGGCCAGAATCGAACCAGGGACTTGTTGCACATGAAATGGTTGTACTAACCATTAGGCTACCTTGCCCCTAGACATAACGGAGCGATCTCGGCTTTTTTTGCTGTTTGGCTAAAAAAGGTTAGCCTTAAAAAGTAATGGTATCATTCAACCACGGAAAGGCTGCCGAGGTTATTAGCTACTTAGCTAGACAGTATCATGAAAACGTTATTGATGCATTTCCCCCCTATGAATCACATAGTGGACATTCAACCTTTAACTTTTAGTTTTTCTTATCCCTGCACCTTCCCCTTGCATTTTCTCGTATATAAATTTCGGTCGATCACCGTTTTCTAACCAAGCCAATCATTAAAAGAAACTGGCCGATACCAAGTTCCATTACCAAATTGACTGAAAACTGTAAAAATGAAGTATGTTTTTAAAAAAAAAATTACTTTTGAAAGTATTGTATGAATAAAGCATATAAAACTAAATGCATGTAATGATTTAAAATAATACTGGTTAATGCTAAAAACATTTTAAAACACAAAATCCTCAGTTAAATTTTATATTTTGACTTGTAATTTGTAAATAATAGGAGACAGCTGCTTGGGGTGTGACCCATTGAATAGCTGGTGAAAAAAAACTTTCAAAATGATGTATTCAAGTGTCAAACGTGAACGCCTGTGGAAGTCGTGGTCAAAGATGTTACCAAACTACACCCCTTTTCAATTTTATGGCAACCACCTTTTCCACGACAGGATGGTGTGGTCGCCGCTCCGGCTTTGTCAATCACTGGTCAACCAATGGTTTTCGATGTGAAACGAATTGCTACCACTCAGTCCCCTATAACGCAACGGTGACCATGAAAACAATTAGTCACAGATATCCGCACATCCTCAGAATTGACAATGTACGCAATGGGTGATTGCAGTTTGGACAGGAAGACACCGGCTTGTGCAGTTAACCAGTTGACTTATTAAACCAGTTAACTAGTTAAATTCAGCCCATTATTAGTTCGTGAAGCTATGCTTTTTTCAAACCAAGTACAGCAGTTGGACCAGATAATTTTTCAGCATATTTTTATAAAGAGATTATTCATCAAATTGAAAGACCTCTGGCACATATTTTTAAACTTTCCTTTAGCTGTGGTATCTTACCAACTGCTTGGGAAAATGTTTGAGTAATACCGATATTTAAGAAAGGCAATAGCTCAAATCCAATAAACTACCGTACAGTTGCTCTCACTTGTGTACTTTGTAAAATACTGGAAAAATCATTAAGAATATCATGTGGATATTCATTATAATTGAGGATATTCATGTGGATATTCATTACTTGACAACAGCCAATTCGAATTTCGAACAAATTGTTCTACTGTAATGAATTTATTATGGCTTTGGATGTTTGGATGAATGGACTAGATATTTAGATGATGGTATCCCAGTCGACCAAATACTTATGACCTTTGCAAAGGCTTTTTAATCTATCGTTCATCCTAAACTTCTTTTAAAGCTGTAGTTAATGGGATTTGAGGGGAACTTCTGTTAAAGCTGTAGTTAATGGGATTTAGGGGAAACTTTTGGCTTGGATAAAGGTCTTCCTGACCGTCGGACTCAACAAGTTGCTGTGGCAGGAACCTTGCCCGATGAACTTTTGGATAGCAGTGGGGTACCACAAGGATGCATACTGGGCCCTGAACCAAAGATTCATACTTGGCTTTTCACCCTGTATATTAACGAGTTAAGTAGTGGTTATAGCATGGATTTTGCAATAATGGGCCGGTATAGGCGATTTAATGCACACTTTTGGTAGAGCGACGTCCGAGGAGGTGTGGAATCGTGCGAGGGTGCGAAGCTCCCGAGGATGTTCTACAACTCAGAGGACGTCGTTCCAACAAAAGTGTGTATTAAATCGCCTATACCGGCCCATTGTTGCAAATCCATGCTATAACTTTCTTATTACCTTACCTTCATTTCGTGTAGCAGTAGCGCCGAACAGAAATACCGTTGTCGGCAGAAAGGAGAATTTCTCAGTTCTTTGTTTTCCGAAAGCTCTAACAACCATCGAACAACATTGCTTTAACAGTATGCTTTGATATGACGTTGCAAGCGTTGTATTGTTACAATTTCCATTGTTCGTCAAAGGTGACTTTCAAATTAAAGCAACACTCTGTTACCCTGAGCAACGATGATTTAACAATACGTTTCGAACGGTCATCTGATGTGGGATATTGTTACTAAAGTTTGGTTGTATCTTGCGGGGGCCATATCTTTATACCCTTGTTCTCTGCAGCAGTGCTGGAGCAAGAGGGGGGCGAAGGGGGTGGCCGCCCCGGGTGCCGAAAGGGGAAAGGGCACCGAAAATGCAACCCCACTTCCAAAAAAAAAATTTGAAATAAAAAAGTTTCTTTAATAAATGCTCTTTTGGCGAAGCCTAAAGAAACTTTTTTATTTCAAATTTTTTTTGGAAGTGGGGCTGCATTTTCGGCGCCCTTTCCCCTTTCGGCGCCCGGGGCGGCCGCCCCCTTCGCCCCCTCTTGCTCCAGCACTGCTCTGCAGGAGCTCTTCGGAATCCAATAATAATGCCGGCGATAGAGCTATTGCACTTGTCAAAGAAAGCAATGTTGGAGGTTTAGATTGTAACATTGCAGAAAAATAAAAATAGTGATACAAAGCAGTATCGGATTGGACTGTCCGAGAACCCTGGAAACCCCGGGGAGGCTTCCACTACAGGAGGCCTTGTTAAAAAAATAAACTTAATTGAACAATTCACATGAAGTTCGTATGAAAATTGCATTTTAATTTTCAGGAAAACGTTTTAAATTCTGGCTCATTTTTTTAAAACTATTCCTCTCATACTGCAGAAACCCTTGTTTCAGAATTATTTTTTAAATTAGAAATGATTTCGTGCAAAAATTACATTGCTCAGTTGCAGGAAACCGTTTGAAATTCATGCCCTTTTCATGTAAAAACGTTAGCTTCGGGGTGCCGACCAAGCCACCCTTCCTAACCGGCGTCACATGCTTTAAATTGTATCTCTAAGTTGCGGAAAAACGTATCAAATTTACGCCGATTTCTTATATCAAGGCTTCCTCCCCCCCCAATAACCCCTTCGCCTGGTGCGATTGTTCCTGAGGTCTCCGCAGTATATTCCTGGAGTGGCCCGACCACTCCAATCCGAAATTGATCCAAAGTAGCATATTGCTTTTCAAAAATGGTCATAGTTGAAAGAATTCTAAAAGTGTGCAGAATAAGTATGCAAAATAAGTGTGCAGCATACGTATGCATAACAAGTATGCAACCATTGTTGAGCATTGTTGCAACTGTGAGAATATGGGATTTATACAGCATCGTTTTAACAATGGTCGGGACGAAAGTAGAGTAATAAAGTGTAATATTGACATCATAATTTAAATTTGCAGATGATGTCATCCTTTCAAGTCGTGCTAAAGTTCTTGTTTAATGAAACAGCTCCCTAAATATAATTGAAAACTGGTCAGAGATGTGGTAACTTCCTATCACTGCTCTAAAATATAACACCCTAAACTTAGGAAAAACGAACCCCAAAAATAATTATCACCTTCATGGCATCAACATACCATCGTCGGAGACATAGGGTTTAAATCCAATCTTAAACTGGCATCTCATTGCAACAAAATTATTTGTATGGCTAGGCAAAGAGGAGCAATTATTGGTAGATGTTCTACTTCTTGTATTGTGCCGACATTTATTTTGGCTTTTAAAGTGTATGCTAATCCGATCATATAAGTTTACAAGCCAGGTTTGGTCTCCGCATTTGTTGGGTGATATTGAGTGCATTGAAAGTGCTCAGAGACGTTTCACAAAATGTATACCCGGGTTCTATTCGCCATCTTAGTGGGATCGTTTAGGTAAATTAGGACTTGATTCCTTAGAATTGAGAAGGTTTCATGTGAATCTCTACCTCACGTTTTCCACTTTACGTGGGTTTACCATTATTCACCCCAAGAAATATTTGCATGTGAGTAAACACAGTAAAACTCGGGATCACAAGTTTAAATGAGCTGTTCTAAAATCGAAACTTGATTGTCAAAAGTTTTACTTTAGTAACAGAGTTGCTAAGCCTGGAATGCACTGCCTAGTGATTTTGCCAATGTTGCTACTCTAAACTTATTTAAAACCAACATTGAATCTCTCACAGTTTCTTTCGCGATTCAAGTAGTTGTTTTTACCATAACGACGTCTCATCTGACTGATGCATCTTGGTTATCCTGAATTAGTTTTTTTATTGCATACATAATTTTTTTTATTGTAAGTATATTGTTTTTACCATAACGAAGTTCCACCTATCTAGTGACCGAAACACCTTGGTTTTATTGAATTAGTGTTTTTTATTGTATATATTTTTAATGCGCGGAACTTAAGTAAACGTCAGTCCCTGCTCTCTCCGTTCAACTTATTGGCGGGACGAAGTTATTATTATTATTAATATAATTTTTTCCTCCAATTTTCATCTCTGTTTCTTTTAACTCAAACGAACTGGAGAAACTTTCAGCGTGATAGTTTCTCGGATAGACACCGTTGTTTAGTTGGCTGTGTTCCGTTCTTCTGTGCGGAGATTGGGTAAACCACCTTCAGGTGTGTAGTCCTCCCCTATTTCTTTGATTCCAGCTTCAAAAGGTGACGAATTTGTGGCTGTTTCGGATTACATCTGTGGAGGATGCTACGGCAGTTTTAGTAACTCCATCAGTGGATCTGAAGTGTGTGTCTCTGACGATCATGGGAGTGGTTTGGACATCAAGGAACCAACAGGTTTTCCTATGCTCAGTGTCCATGATCTTGGTGAGATTGATATGGCTGTATGGACTTTGTTGACTAAAAAGACAAATGGGACGATTTGCCGTTGTTGGATGAAACCGTTGTTGATCATCAACCTCTTCTGCAGTTCGACTAAAATACTCCTGGATTACCTGCACAACATTCTTCTTGGTTGTGGTTCGAAATTCAAAATATCATGATTTCAATGATTAGCACTGCTTGAATGCATATATATGTATCTAAGAGGATTTATGGAGACTAGTATAGCATCATATTATTGGATTCATTTATTTTTAACAACTGTATTTAATAATGAATAAACAGCCATTTAAGTGTAAGTTTACACATGTGCTGTATTGAAAACTTGGCTGTAGCGCCTTGTTGTAAGGGTAGATTTTTGTTGGGGGACGGCAAATGTATTTTTCTTGGGGGGGGTTATGTGTAGCTTTAAGAGTAGGGAGTGTTACGGATTGGTCCCATTGCTCGGTAACAAACCATTGTAATACTTGGTATTCCATAACTTCAATTTTATTTACGTTATATTTGAATTTTCCTGTTTGGCTTTAAAATATTGTAAACCTAAGAGCAGAGCTGGGTGTGGCAGTCACTTCAAACTCTGCCTGAGTATCAGGGGAAGGTCGGGAGAGTCAAAAGAGGTAACTTATGTCTGATAGGTTGGTTAGGAAGAGGAAATTCCGTTTTGTTTGAAGGTAATGTAGGTTCCAGGCAATCCGGTTTATAGGGTAATCGGCTGTGAATTATTTTCAGGGATGGCAGTTCCAAAAGAACCAAGCGTATGTATTTGGGAACAGACTGCTTTGTTGATATTGCAATATCGCGACTACGAAAATTTGGGGTGCAAGAGATTGTGGTTGTATTTTATATCCAGATTTTGGAGGGTTTAAACTTTCAAGATACTAACTGTTATATTAGGTAGCATAGGGAAGAGCTGACATCAGGATGCTTATTAGTTTTGTTTACCTTAGGACAACACCATTGCAGGCTCAGATGGTTTCAGCTGAAATTGGACGTTGACTCATTTCGATGATCATCGTAATTAACCCAGCTGCACCTCCCACGTGGTTTCCTCATTGTTTTTCTTGCTCAACTGTGGAGTGCGACTATTCGATATCAGTTAACCTTGTGTTTCTCTTCTTGGTTTTCAATTATGTTACGAGATGGCGCTCACTTTCCTTTCTCAGGCACGAGCTTACCTGTATGTAGTCCGTTTTTAGCTGTTAAAGCAGATAACATAAGATGAAAACAGCAAATCAGAGTTTGCTGTTACTATTAGTTCAGGCTTGTTTGTGGTGTTAACAATGTACATAAGTTACAACTTTGCAGATATACACAAAAATATTATTAAAATAAGAGTAACTGAAAAATAACCACACAAAACATATGATGTTTAAACTATTGTTATATTCTATGGTGTCTTTTATGCAGCAATTATAATGTTTTTCTTTCTGTCAAGGTGTTTTTCATATGCAGCACCATGTATGGTTTACAGAATAGATTTAACACTCGTCGTGTACGAAGATCCAGGAATATAGTGTTCTTAGGTGTTCACCCAGTTTTAAATAGAAGACCAGTTCCTATTAGAGTCATAAAACCTTTCACCAGGAAAAATGCTGTCATGTCAGGTCTTCGTAAAGACTTGGTAGTTAAAACTTTACATCGAGAACGTGGTGTATGGTGGATCACAACTCTGTTACTTTCAGCCATTGCTGCCTATCAGCTGTATGAAAGAGTTTCACTTTATTTAAACGACCCTTCTTCAGTCAGGAATAACTTTATCACCTACAAGAATTTTACGTTCCCATCTGTGGTGATTTGTCCCGACATCGATTTCCGAGATGCAGAACATCTGCTCATCAATGCCCATAGACAATTTGATGTGAATTCCACTGCAGAAATTGATGAAAAATTAAGAAATGGAGAAATTACCGTTTTTAATTTGTGGAATACAACAGGAGTGGCCTGGTGGAAAATAGAATCCTCTATGTATCAAGTATGGAAAAGTGTATAATATGCCTATTTTTTTTATTTTATTAATATTTCACATTACTTTATTATGGTTGGTCTTTGTTTCATAAGCACAGGGTTAACTTAAAAAATACCGTTTAGTATTGATATTTTAAAGACAATAGAAAAATTGTAATTTTTCTATTACGAAATTATGCAAAGTCAGAAGTGTTCTATTCCTAGAGCCAGCCCATAATTGGTGGGAATACCACCAGAGCCATAGATATTCAATCTGATTTGGTGAGTGGGTTTCAAACTGTAAAATAGTACCCAGTGCTTCCCAACCTTATTTACAGTAGCTAAAGAGTGAAGCGTGCTTGCAGGGATAATCTGCAGTATTTAGCTAATGTCCAAATTCATCTCAAGGTGGGTTCAAAGTCCTAGCAGGTCAGGTTGAAATCCGCAACACTGAAAGTTATGACACAATGATAGAGCTATTGGTGATCAAACTACAGCAGACCATTCATGATGAGGCCTTCATTGCATATTTTAGGGTTTCAGCCTGGCCATGGAGGAATGATGAGAAGGAGGGGAAGCTGCTACACTGAGCCGCTTAAGGCAGTTTTCTCGAGGCCCTCTAGCAGCTGGCAAGATGTACTACAAACAACTCAGTCAAACGTATGCTAAAATGCTTGGAAATCCGTCAGCAGAAAAGGCTGTAAACTGTGGAAAAGTGCCCAGAAAAAAATGTTTCGTTTTAAATGGTATCTTGAGGCCACAAACACGTTTCCATAAATAAATAAAATTCTATCTCCTTGAAATAAATGACTAGTAAAACACTGCCAATTTCAACTGTTTTGTTCAGAATCATTTCTGTTTCGTGATCATTTGCGACAGAGTTTGTCCGGTGCCACGCATCCTGTGCTCAGTTATTTATTAATTAATGCTTAAAATACAATAATATGTAAACAAATAAGCTCCCGACGTATTTTTCTGCTTTTAGAAACAGCATTGAAATCCGACAACCATTTTTTACGTTCAGGGAAGTCTTTTTGGGTGGGTTTAAATTACAGTAAGTTCTGTTGCACAGAAAAAAGTATAAATGATAAAGACGGTTGTGTGTTCGAAACTACAAACTATAACCGACAGCTTGTATAACATGAATAAATAAATAAAAAGTGTAAGAAAATAACATAGCACAATATAGAAATAACTTTGGAATATACGTACGCAACACCTGAAGCCTGGATTTTCTCGGTGCCAGATTATATTCTGTTGGTTTCCTTGGGGGGGGGGAGTGGGGCCGTATTGTCGTTATCAATATAGAAAAAAATCATGACTCCCTCTTGGTGCATAGGGGCCCGTCACAAAATACGGGGAGGCCAGCTTGTTCGTATTTTGTGACGAGTTAGTGTTGGTGATGTTTTTTTCTTCGCCCCCCCCCCCTAAGAATGGTATTACAATTTTCAATTTCACGAAGTCCGTGTACGAAATGCACTTAGCCTACCTTAATATGTTGTGGGATGTGCTGAGCTAAATAAATTTATTACATTAACATTATATAACTTGCTGTGTAACTCCTTTCTCGCAGTTGTTTCCCTGACCCCACATCCCACCTGATGACTTTGTCATATAAACATTTTCATGACCCCCTCATTTTTCGCTGCACTCCCCCCCCCCCCCCCCCGCGTTGGTAAATAATTTACGGTCCCTTAATGAAACAGTTGTAAAATGGTAAAATTCACAGGTTGTAGGCTCTACAGCTTTATTAACAATTAGCTGAAAACCACGTAACAAAAGGGTGTTTAGCATTGCGTTACGGCAGCAGCCGTGTGGTTCATACATTGTTGAAAAACGTTTTTTTTTTGCTATTCGGTTTATTATGATCTACGATAAGTTTTCAAAATGCTATTCCTGTAAACGAAGCAAGTAGTGAAATTCTTAAGTAGGTAAATAAAGGCACGTAGTACGAAGAATGTACCTTACATTTGGCTTTTCTCCTCCCGTCTCGTGCAGTTTGGCTCCTCCTCTGTATCTCTTCCGTGCAGTTACACTTCCTGCCTGACATGCCGACATGTGACCAGTTTTGATAAGGTATATCATCGTAGGAAGCAGGGAGCAAGGCTAAACCATGTTTGGTCGATTAGAAAATTACGAGTGTCAGCCGGAACAACTACCTCTCGATATGCAGGTGATTTATAAGTCTTAAACAACTTGCTGTTATGTTATGAGCCCTGAATAACTAGCTGCAACTAAATATTATTATTTCCGCTGGTAATCGACGCATTTCAAAGCCCACTGTTTACACAAATTGTAATATTTACGATGCTGTCTACCTCGATTCACGAAACTGCCAAGATCGCCGCCATGTTTGTTGGTGTTCATCCTGTCAACTGTCGGACGGCGCCACTGTCGCTGATCTCACGCAAAAAGCCCGGAGATTCCCCGCCTCCTAATCTTTCCTCCATGAGCCTGGCTATTCAGCAATGCTTCATCCGCCATATTTAATCCAGAAATCAGCTTTCCACAACAGTCCCAGCAGGGTAGTTCCTTCTGAATCTCTCTAATTCCTCCAGGCTTTTACACAATGAGGGCTCATGATCATGGCTTAGTGTAATCCCTATTTAGTGATAGGCAAGTATGCAGCAGTGCCAGTTGGGCACTACCATTGATTTTTACCAAAGACTGACAAACGGATTAGGATATTGCTGAAGATCACAGGATTGTCAATGCTGCGGTGCACTGCAGTTTACCCCGATGCGAGATTTGTAAACAGGTTGTGGTGCTGTGAATATTTACTTTCTTCTGTTGGTTCTGTAGGGAAATCAGCTTGGTTTCCTCCAAGATTCTCTATAGCAGATTACACATAGGGGCACTTAAACAACATTAGTAATCCGTAAGCCACAGCAGCTCCGAGCATAGAAGAATCTCACAAGGATGCCCATAAAAAGATTTCAAGAAATGTGCAGCAAATTTCGTAATAATTTTAGTATATACAGGTTTGAAAAACAAATCCAACATTCTGACTTAAAGGCCATAAACATAGGGTGGTGACAGTGGCTGGCTAGTAAGCAGTATGTATGGGTTTCAGTCCCAGTCGGACAGTTGTCTTTTCTTTCTTTCTCAGATTAGTGTCTCTTCTATTTTCTTAAGGCTAGTGTTTAATGTGCAGACTGTTTGCTTTTTGAGGCTATACCTGTATTTCATTATTTATGTAGTTTTCTTCGATTAATTAGAGATGCATTGCAGTTTTTGCACTATCGTGATAACTTTTTTTTTTAAATCTATAATGTGTCTTTTCTGTAAATAGCTATACAATGCGACTAGTAGTAGTCTACTAGAGGAAGCAACGATTTACACACCATTCGGATACTGTACTACTTTTACGCCTGGTAAGTAAAAAAAATATTTATTGATGGGTTTAAGCCTTATTCTTGAAAACAAACCTAATACAGGAACAACTTTTTATCTAACATAAATATCTGGTAAAATTAAATGATAATGTTAGTTGTAAGAGCATTACACTGGCAAAATATGACCAAACATAGTTTGTATAGTTAGGATTTACGTATGATGATAATTATATGTAAAATTTCTATAATTTATGAAGGTTAATTTTTATATACAGCAGACCTCATAAAGTCAAAATAAATGCAAAGTATATGTATGAAATCGTTGTACTTTGATAATAGTTGAACAGTCTACTCTGTGAGCTAAATTACTATTTTGGTGAGTTAATGCTTTCGATTTCTTTTATTTATTTTGGTGGAATAAAAGAACCAACAAAATAAAGCCCAAAACGTTGTATCCATAATTGTATATTTCCTTTTTCAGCTCATAACTTGGAATTTCAAATTTCTGAAATCTCTCTTGACTTGTGGATTTACCAGGAACCAAAACGACTAAAGTCACCAGACTATCCATACTATCAACATTATCATCAGCCAGAACCTGCAATAAAAAGGAATGTAGAGAATATGCGGGTAAGTATTTATGGAGCCCTTATCTCCTGCTCGCCAGTGCCCTTTATAAAAGAGCCATAAATTTTTGTCCCAGTCAGCAGCCTTTTAAGATGGCCATAGGTGTAAGAAGTGTTGGAGTTCAAATAGTCAATCGGTTGTATGATTTATGACCCCTATGACTAATGAATGAGTTATGACTGGTGGACTCCGCAACTCTTATACACTTCATAAAAAGCCCGATGTCTGGGTTGAAAATTTAAGTTTTTTTTTAACTTGGATTTCCATACAGTCTTACTTTAGCTCAAAGACATTGTTATGGTTCATAATTGTGTGCGAGCTCATATTTTTGCGTGCTTACTACTGTTTCAATTTTCCTACTGACTGTGTATGTGTCAAGTCACCAGGAAGTAATCTTGCATTTCTTTACGATGTGGGATTATCCATATCTAGACCGGGCCTCTGACTGGAAAACTGGCGTTGTTTTTCTATTGTCATAAAAAAAATGTGGAGAATATGCAGGTAAGTATTTATGTATTTAGCCAGTGTAGGATGTGGCCATAGCGATTAAGGCGCTATGCAAGTGATCTGGGGGCGAACTAGGTAGCTGGTTCGAATCCGGGTTAAGCCACTCCAACGAAACGTAAGTGCATAAAGGTGGCTTACTGAACTACGTTATTTCTAGTGTATGATTTTCGCTGTTGGCTAATTTCCGATTTCCGAAGATTTTCTATTCTCATGATAGCTCAATGTGGAGTCCTAGTTAAATTAGTGTAGTTACTCCATGAAGATTTTGTAGAAACATTTGCATTACTGTATGACCACCCCAGATCATACAGTACAATCTATTGTATTCCTCAGCCAGGGACATATTAACGGGGAAGGGCCTTCTACCCCAAAGGGACCTATTTGGTAAAAGGGGCCTTCTTGTAGCCTTTTAGGCGTGCAGTACTGGTGGCATAGCTGTCAAAAAAGGAACAATATGGTGAAAGAACATCAGTCATCAATAAAACACAGCAATGAAAAAAGATCCTCAGAATATTTTGGAAGAAGAAATGGCCTTCAAGACATTACCTCTTATGTGTCATGCTTTAAATCCACCACCTTCCCCGGTTTCACAGTTGAAGGTGGCGAATACCGTGATCTCTTCTGTGCCGGATATCGCCGACTGTCTTGCGTCTGCGTTTGCGCAGGTTTCGAGTGATAACCATTATGATCCTGGTTTCCTCAGAATAAAGCGTAGTGAGGAGGCTCACCCTCTAGACTTTCGCTCCGACGGGCTAGAGGAGTACAATTTACCGTTCACCAGGCAGGAATTTGTTTCCGCTTTGTCCAAGTCGCATGACTCCGCCCCAGGGCCTGATGATGTTCACTATCAGCTGTTGAAACATCTGCCTCTTGCCTCCCAGCAGTTCTTGCTGGAGATGTTCAACCGTGTGTGGGCAGAGGGCTCTGTTCCGGCAGCGTGGAGGACAGCAGTGGTCATCCCGATTATGAAACCGGGCAAAGACCCTACTGCTCCTTCCAGTTATCGCCCAATCGCTCTGACTAGCTGTGTCTGTAAACTCATGGAACGGATGGTCAGTGAGAGGTTGGTCTGGGTGCTGGAATCACGCGGATTCTTATCTGCGTCCCAGTGTGGCTTTCGACGTTTTCGGTCAACCACCGATCATCTGGTTGCCCTAGAATCGGATGTGAGGGAGGCTTTTCGCCTGCGTCAACATCTGGTTCAGGTTTTCTTTGACTTGGAGAAGGCTTATGATACGACCTGGCGTTATGGGATTATCCGTAATCTCTATAACTGTGGCTTGAGGGGACGGATGCCACTGTTGCTTTCCGCTTACCTCTCAGGCCGTTCTTTTCGTGTTCGTGTCGGGGCGGCTCTTTCCCGCCCGTTTGTCTTGGAGAATGGTGTGCCTCAAGGAGGTGTTCTTAGTGTCATCTTGTTTGCTATTGGGATCAACCCCATTGCTCAGCAAGCTGCTGTTCCCCAGTCATTGTTTGTCGATGACTTCGGCCTGCGCTTCCGAGCAGCTCGCATGCAGGCCTGCGAGCGGCAGCTACAGCTGGCGATTAACAAAGTCCAGACCTGGGCGGTCAGTAATGGTTTCCGGTTTTCTCCGGACAAGACTGTGTGCATTCACTTTTGCCGCCAACGAACGCTGCACCCAGATCCTTGCCTGTACTTGGGGCAGGCGCAGATTCCTGTTGTCCCACAGGCACGTTTCCTTGGTCTGGTGTTCGATTCCAGGTTATCTTGGCTTCCACACTTGCGCCAACTTAAAGACAAGTCTTTGCGGGCACTTAACATCTTGCGGGTTCTGTCGGGCACTTCATGGGGTGCCGATCGCGCTGTCATGTTGCGCCTCTACAGAGCCCTTGTCCGCAGCAAACTTGATTATGCGTGCATGGTGTATGGTTCGGCTAGTGACTCGACTCTCCAGATGTTGGACACTGTGCATCACAGTGGCCTGCGTGTGGCGACTGGGGCATTTCGAACTTCTCCAGTGGTCAGCCTCTATGCTGAGGCCTCGGAGCCACCTTTGGCCATTCGTCGGCGAAAGCTGGCCATTCAGTATGCTGTGCGTTTACGTGCTGTGGAATCCAGTCCTGCTTGGTCCATGGTGTTTGGGCCAGACTTGCGAGTCGGTAGACGCAGGGTGGGTAAGGGTGATTTCCGCGATAGGCTCCAGCAGTCCTGTCAGGAGATAGCCTTTGAAATGCCTAGCGTCTTGAGGCTTGGGGGGATGCCAGTAGCCCCTTGGCTTGTCCCAAGTGGCATTTTCATTTTCACTCTGGCGTCCCTCCCGAAGGGTTCCACTCTACCTGCACGGTACTTACAGGAGTTCCGGCGGCTGTGTTCTCAGTACGCCGGTTATCAGCAGCTGTTTACTGATGGGTCGAAGTCAGACGCTGGCGTGGCTTGTGCTTGTGTTTGTAAGGGAGTGACGGTTGCCCATCGCCTTCCATCAGGCTATTCTGAGTTTTCTGCAGAGCTTTTGGCTCTCGGTTTGGCGGTGGAATGGATCCTTGGCCTTCAGGGCACGCATTTCATTATCTTTAGCGATTCCATGAGTGCCCTGGAGTCCTTGGCGAATTACAATCCTCGGAACCCCTTGACACAACGTGTCCAAGCTTTGCTTTCCCGCTTGCCTGGTCAGCGGAAAACCGTGCTTTTCTGCTGGATCCCTTGCCATGTTGGGATAGGTGGAATTGAGCAAGCGGATTCTGCAGCAAAAGGGGCCCTTTCTGGCCCTCTCGGTAGGGATCTCAGGCTTGTTCCCTCGGACGCTTTTCCAACTCTGCGTCTGAGGTTACATGCTTTTTGGCAAGCCTCGTGGGATGGACAGGACGGTAATAAGTTACGGGCCATTAAAGGCACTGTCGAGGAGTGGCACTCGGCGTGTCGCCGCAGTCGCCGTGAGGAGGTTGTGTTGGCCCGTTTGCGAATTGGTCACACCCGACTTACGCACTGTTTCCTTTTGCGGGGGGTTGACCCTCCTGAATGTTCTTGGTGTCGGCGGCCACTTACGGTCCGGCACTTACTTGTTGATTGTCGCCATCTTGATGGTGTTCGTCGTCGGTTCCATCTTCCGCGTGACATTGCGCATCAGTTGGGCGATAAGTCTGTCCTCCTGTCCGGTGTTTTTCAATTTTTGCAGGAGGTACAGATGTATAACAAGATTTAGATTAGGGGTTTGGATAACACCTCTGTAATGTGTGGTGCAGTGGCAACCCGGACCACTGCGCTGTGACTGAGGTTGGCGCTAATGACCAAGTTGTCGACGCGCCATTAAGCCTCAATCCCCCCCCTCCCTTTAAATATGTTGCAGATCGGACACACTAGTGGAAAACAAACGAAAACTAGACAAAATAGTACCTTCCAATAGGATTTTGCACCCAACTTTTGTAGGTCCTCTATTTTGCTGGAAACCGGGTTACAAGGCCAGCGGCCCCAGATTCACACTCCCAAACGCAGAAGCAACACCAAAGATAGGTTGGTATGCGTTTTTGCCGTCTTGTGGTAATGGGGCATGAGCGAGTTCGTCTTCGCATTGTGTAATATTCCCATTTTTGTTGATTTTTGGGGTTCCTTGGGGCACCTCTTAATCTAGTGCAAGGTAAACAATTTTTTTGGCGTGCAAAATTGATGCTATAAGGCATCTTCTGGCCGCATCGCCGATTTTTAATTCAAATGTGGTGACGTACACAAAATTTCGGGAGAAACGTCAAATTTTCATATAATTTACAAACTTTGGACCCCTTGGGGCACCTCTGAAAATTTTTTTAGAATTTTTTGCTTTTGGGAGAGTGATAAGGAGGCCAAAAGGCAACCTAGCCGATTCGAAATAAAAAAAAAGTGTTTTTCACTCCACCCTAATGTTCACTTAGGCAACTACAGTCCACATGCTGGTGAGTGTGGTGTTGTTTCATTGGATTAGTACTTGTTGAATAAAAAAATCGTGTGAACGTAAAGTGTTTGATACCAAGTGCATTAGGTTTTGACTGTACCCTACCCAGCCTTAATCACCCAAACAGATTCGAACATTACACACCATAAAAAGGATCCTTAATCAGTAGGCATCAGTTTTCCTACTCCAGTGCACGAAATAATCAGGTTTGAGCATAAAACACCATCACCAACTTCCTTTACGGATACGAAGACCAGAACATTTTCCCTTCATCTTAGCCAGTAAGTGAACTGTTCTGAGGTAAAGCTAGTCTTGCTCTAGCTGTAGCATTACTGCTACGTCGTGAGCCTTAGTTATTTAACTCATACGGAGAATACAAGATATGTTTCTTCTTATTGATTTAACCGTTTGGCCTAGTTGATGCTTTAAACGAACACGTCGTGGTTTGCAGCACGTACAAAGCACACCATACAATTAAGACAGAAAAAATCTTCATGGAATTTACACGTTATGATAGATAGAGACGGGTTGATAAACTAAACCAAAACCGAATTTTCGGTATTTATGAAACCAAAACTAAAACTAGGTTGGATTTTTGCCAAATTTTGTTTGAATGGTGTCAATGGTGTCAATTGTGATTTTTCGTATGGTGTTTGAAAAATCAGATTAATTTGTTTTAAATTTTTTCATAAATATCATTTTCTACGTATAACTGACAGCAAAGCTCCTAGTCATAAAACTAGAGTAAAATGGTGTCACATCCAGGCCAATGGCCAAGGATGCTGCTGAAAGTGAAAGCAGGAATGAGTTGCAAGCTAGTAATGCTACTGTTGCCAAAAAAAACTAGTAAACTCGGATAGGAGGGATGGAAGCATAAACAGAAACTGAAGGCGTGGTTTTGTCGGCATTTAACACAGAAAGAATAAACGAATGCAAAAAATTAAAAACTGACCTACCCCTAACAAGAAACGGTTAGGTCAACTCTATGTCATGTATGCTGACCTTGAAGTCATACTATACCCCTTGGACACTTGCCAGCCTGACCTCTCATGTTCGTTTACTCAAATGCTCAATCCCACAATCCCACAATCCCACCTGCCATACAGGTTTGCATTTGTTGTAGTTGGTTGTAGTGGCGAAGTACATTCAAAACTGGTGTACTGGGGTTGATTGCATTGAGGAGATTTTAAGTTGATAGAGAATGAGTGTAATTTTCTGTATCGGCAGCCGTTGCTGGCGTTTGAGCTGCCACCATCCTGTGCTGATGCGCCGGACGTTTGTGGGTAGACCAGGCGGACGCCATTGATTGAAGACTAAGGTCATCGGCCCCAGCTCGGCGCCGGTATGGAGTGGTGGACTGTTCCTGGGCCTGTGGCGGATGTCCTTACAGAGGAGCTCCCAAGAAGTTCGAGTCAAGTCCAGACTGTATTATTATAGGCCAATGTACGCATGCATGCTATGACGTGCATTTAGTCATGGTGTCATGCTTTGTTTGTCATGCATGGTTACCATTGGTATTATAATCATCATTCCATTCCAATTCCTCCAAACTGCAACACGTAGGAGTGAAGTCTTAATTTATACGCCTTTTGGACCACCAAATATTTCGATCTTTTATACCAAAATTATTCTGCAACATACGTAAGTCAATGTATTTACCACCAATACTTTTCCCTAATCCTTAAGTCCAGCCAACCGCAAATGTAAAACCGCAAGGGTTATTCCGTGTGTAAGTCGGGCGAGCATAAAATTGCAACCTCCATCGCAATAAAAACCCAATGGAACCAAATAACCAGCGTCATTTTTACATGCCAAGCCATAACATCAACTACCACTGAACACCCGTCAATACATTGTGGTGCATCAGCAGGGAATCGAACCCGGGCCGCCCGCGTGGCAGGCAAGCATTCTACCACTGAACCACCGACTGCTTGTTTGTTTAATGCCAAAGATTTTGACTCACTTTATCACCTTTTACTTGGTTACGTGCTAGTTATGGTTGGCTTAGTGGTTATAAATGAAATTTGAAGGAAAGTGCCTCCTTGGTCGTGCAACTGATTTTTGTTTTGGTGTTGCTCGTAGAAAATGGTTAGGACCCATACCTGAGTGCGTCCTTCATGCATGTTCTTTTTTTCTTTAATAATAAATTGTTCCGCCTTTCTCCCCATTCCCCGCCCCCGCACTGCTAGGGATCTAAAACGCATGTGGAATGAGGCTCCAAATGATACAAAGCTTAACACGTGTCAACGTAAACTTGTTAGGGAATACTAATACTGAGCCTGCCAAAGTTTCGGAATAAGTAGTTTTAGAGGAACCTGTTGACCGAGATTAGACATTACACTGGTGCAACTAGGACGGGCTACGTCTCAAAGTCGTGCTGCAGCACTTCGCCAGGGTTCTGTGCGCTCAGTTTACGTCATTCCTAGTCCGCCCCCAGACTAATGCGTGTGACGTTTAAATTGATTCTGACCATAACTTGCATGTTGGTTGGCCATGGAGGCCCCTCTTCGTTCTCACCAGGGTCTTTTCTTGGTTAACACGGCGCCTATGTCCTCCCCATTAACAGTCGCGAAAGTAGTGGTTATGCAAGACATTGTTATCGCGATTCAGTTGTACAATTGACCAATGATTTTATTTTTCCATTAGCTGCTTGGGTGTACGATACGACGCCCGGTATTAGCCGAAGCAGGCTTTAAAATTCATTCCTTGCCCTTTGCCACCGTAATTCTTACGTTTTGTTATTGGACACAATTTTACTTTTTTTGGTTTAAACTCTGCCCCGCCCGATTGATTGATTTTGCTGCAACTAACGATGTAACTTTGTAATCTAACCTATTTTCAATCCCTCTTGGTCGTCTCTTTATGGAATACATAATAAATGACGCTATTGCTACATTGCATCCCCTTGCGTATGCGTTATCACTACGTATTGCCAGTGAATATATATATATTTTCTCGTTTACGTACGTAATTTTTCTTACGGCTGGCGCACAAATAAGTTAAATTTTAACACCCATGTTACTTACCGAGATCACGGTTCGTTTTCTTTAATTGTAAGGTTTAATTTGATGCTGGAATTAATAACTCTGGCAACTTACCTTTTAATTGTAATAACCTTTCGAGTTGGCAGTAGCTGCTAAAGAAATTTATCCCTACCGAAGACAATCGGTTAGGTTTTGGCCGTAATATTCGTTTCTAACCAACTTAGACCATTGTTGCAAAACCGAAGGTTACCAATCTTGCATAGTTTAAGTGTGTTGGTATTATTGTGGTCCTGAGAGCACTTGTCTTTTGGCAGGAACATCCGCCTTGCTCCACCATTCTTGCTTGCTTGTTTGTTGACCTTTGGAGTTTGTTGACTCAAAAATAAAATTACGGTTTGAATAATTTTTAAATTTTTGATTTCCTGATTTTTACGAATATGCAAGACGTGTTGTGTTCAATAGCGTTATTTCAGCTTTTCACGGTCGTGACGCGTTACTTTCTGTAACTGATCCCTTGTTTTTGGGCTATTCACCCTGCGTTGGTTCAACGCGGCGGAAATCTGTTGTGGTGTTGCTCCTTTCAGCACAGCACTTAATGCTTATGTACATATTGTAAATAATGGGTTTGCCGCTTTTTTTGTTAGCGTGCATTCTCCCCTTTAATTGGCGGTCTGTTACTGTTATGTTCTTTTTGAATGATGGGCGACTTGTTCGCACCGCGCGGTTGGCGTTTGCCAAGGAATAAATTTTTAAATATAAAGATTCCCGTCCAAAAAAAGCCAAATCGCGAGATTTCTTCACAACTAACATGTAATTCCATAAAGACGCCGATTTGTATGCTCCCTTCGTCTTAAGTAGAATAGGCATGTTTTGATTTCGCCGATCGGCCGGGGTGTCGAAACTTCTGTTGGTCGCCAATTTTGTATATATTAGAGGCCGGGTATTCACACCGTAATCGGTGCCTGGTTTGTAAGCCTTTTTCCCCCATGTTGCTATTGCGTACCACTGCTTTTTTAACGACATCCCTACCCGTTTTGGCCATATATTCTAAAGTGTGTATTTATGAAGTGTGTATTTGTATTAATTTTGGTTCTATTCTTTTATTTCATGTTCCCCAATTTAAAACGGTCCCCACGGAAGGCGACCGAAAACTTCGACCCCCGGGGGCATTTCTGTATCGGCAGCCGTTGCTGGCGTTTGAGCTGCCACCATCCTGTGCTGATGCGCCGGACGTTTGTGGGTAGACCAGGCGGAAGCCATTGATTGAAGACTAAGGTCATCGGCTCCAGCTCGGCGCCGGTATGGAGTGGTGGACTGTTCCTGGGCCTGTGGCGGATGTCCTTACAGAGGAGCTCCCAAGAAGTTCGAGTCAAGTCCAGACTGTATTATTATCGGCCAATGTGCGCATGCATGCCATGACGTGCATTGTAGTCATGGTGTCATGCTTTGTTTGTCATGCATGGTTACCATTGGTATTATATTCATTCCATTCCAATTCCTTCAAACTGCAACACGTAGGAGTGAAATCTTAATTTATACGCCTTTTGGACCACCAAATATTTCGATCTTTTATACCAAAATTATTCTGCAACATATGTAAGTCTATGTATTTACCACCAATACTTTAAGTCCAGCCAACCGCCAATGTAAAACCGCAAGGGTTATTCCGTTTATAAGTCGGGCGAGCATAAAATTGCAACCTCCACCGCAATAAAAACCCAATGGAACCAAATAACCAGTGTCATTTTTACATGCCAAGCCATAACATCAACTACCACTGAACACCCGTCAATACATCAACTATTTCGTCTCTGTTCTAAATTTGAAGGAAATCGAACGATAATAAGCATAATTATTTCAAAATGGCCCTGATTTCAAGATGGCGGCAATTACAGTATAAATGCGACTATGGTGCATTAATTGTTTCATTTGATATCAACTAATAGCTACTTCGTCACGTGCAAAATCTAAAAGAAATCGGAACTTCCCAGTGGCAGTTATTATTCATCTGGAGATTGCAGGATCCATCTACACCTAACAGTGAGGTTATTATGCACGCTACGGTG
>JAHWFP010056751.1:35851-82171 GCA_023313725.1 Lithobius niger
TCCTCAACCGCACGCTGAAATACAGCAGCCTCAGCAAAAGCTGACCATTTAGCACGTTTAAGCGCCCACCGGGCTGGCCTGGAAGCCACAGAACCCCCTTGTGTTGTGGACAACACAATGGGGAGGTGATCGCTTCCATGCAGATCGGCAGTGACACCCCAAGTGAAGTGAACTGGGATGGCCAGCGAGCAAAAGGCTAAGTCCACCGCTGACCAATTGCCCGTGGCCAGGTTACAGTGTGTCATGGCTCCATCGTTCAGGATGCAAACAGACCCCCTCTGCATCCACTCCTCAAGGATCCTCCCTTTGTTGTCTGTATGAGGTCCCCCCCACTGGACATGGTGGCTGTTAAAGTCGCCCAGCAACAGAAAAGGGGCAGGAAGCTGGCGGACCAGGTCCTCCAGGTCACCAACCCCAAAGACCTCATCCGGTGGCAAATAAAGCGAACAGACAGTAATATCCAAATGGAAAGAAACACGAACTGCTACCGCCTGAAGCCTAGTGTGCAGAGGCACACTGGCATGCGGCTGAGAGTGTTGAACCAGCACTGCAACACCACCATGTGCACGTGGCACAGGGTCAGCATCCAGACGGTAGACAGAATAACCTCGAACAACCGGATTATCTGACGCCTTAAAGCAGGTTTCCTGTAGACAGCAGCACAGAGGTCGCCAATGCGACAAAAGCAGCCGCAGCTCTTCGGCATGGGTCCGATAACTTTGGCAGTTCCACTGAACGATGGCATGCGCAGGCATTAGGGCGGGCTGAAGACTGAATTATTCTCCTCAACTCCTCCTCTGGGCGATCCGAAAACATCCGAATCCTCACCCGAATCAAAAGATGGAGTGAGGTTCAGAACGAAGATGTCCTCGGAAGGAGGAAAAAGTTCTGGAGAATTAGAACAGGAAATCTCTCCCTGTTCCATGGGCAAAGAAGTATCAAGATGTTGAGGGGACACAACGGACCCCTCAGCAAGCTGGCCGTTCAACGACAGTTTCACTTTCTCTCCTGGTGGCGACGTCCCCACGGGTGGTGATGAGGCCTTACCAGCAGGAGCCTTTTTCTTCAACTTTTTCTGTGGTTCACTCCGGGCAGGCGGAGGCTTAGCTGAAGCCCCATCCTGCTTGGGAACAGTTACAGCAGCAGGAACAGCAGCAGGAGCAGAAGCATTTGCAGGCTGGGCAGATGTCGACGGCAAGGCAGCAACCGGGTCCGAAGGACCCAAAAGACCCTGCAGAGATGGATGTTGCTGGGTCAACAAAGTAATAAGCTTGCCCACCGTCATCGTCAAAGACCTGAGCTCAGAACGTAAATCTGCCAAATCAGCAGACTCACTAACTGGGCGAGGCGTTGGCGCACTGCACACCTGCGCAAAAGAACGAGTCATTGCCGGTGCCGGTAGCCTGGCTTTCTTTCGGGCCTCCGAGTAGGAAAGCCCGTCCTTCACCTTTAGTTCCTGCACTCGACGTTCCTCAACATAAACACGACAGTCGCGTGAAGAGGCTTGGTGCTGACCACCGCAGTTGACGCACTGCTTCGGGCCAGCACAGTCAGCGCCTTCATGGGCTGCCTGAGCACAGGAAACACAGGTAGGCCTACCTTTACACGAGCCGCTGGTATGGCCGAAACGTTGACAGCGGAAACACCGCATCGGATTCGGAACGTAACTCCTGACCTTCAAGCGCAGGTAACCGGCAGTAATGTGCTGCGGTGCAACTGGCGTATCAAAGGTCAGGAAAAAGGTGTCAGTTGGCTGGGCACCATTCTCGCCTTTCCGTGTCAAACGCCTCACAGCCGTAACACCCTGTGACTTGAGTTCGTCCAGGATGGCATCATCACCGAGACCCCTCAAATCAAAGCATGTCACGACCCCCCTGCTGCTGTTCAAAGTACGATGCGGCTCGACATGCACTGGGCATGACCCTAGCGCACTCGCTTTTAAAAGCCTCTTCGCCTGACCATCGTCTGCAACTTCTACAAGGTATCCCCCAGCACGGAGCCGAGAGACACTCTTCGGATCCGAACCACAGATCCCTTTCAGCGCTTTGTGGACAGCGAACGGACCGAGTTGTGTAACATCTCGGCCCTCGCCTGTCACCACCAGGAACTTCGGGACTTGGTCCCGACCCTTACGAAAGTCTGGTAACTGGGCACCAGGCCCAACCATCTCGGGTTCCCTCCTCTGGCGCTTGCTAGTGCGGCGAGGAGGGGAAGAATTTTGGGGGGAGGGGGGAGAAGTAGTTGCCATGTACAGCAAAATAAGTCGCGGCGGTGCGCCCCCCCAGAAAAGAAAAACCCCGCGCGGCACTCGGGTGATGCAGGGCCGGAAGCCGCATATCCAGGGCCCTGCACCAGGAAGCTAACACCGCCGTCTATCTCGGTGAGGTGGCAGCCTAAGCATGCCGAGAGGCGAGGCCACCAAGGAAGCCGTACACACCACCTCCCTCGATAACCCAAACAGTTCGGGTCCGTGATGCAGATGGATACAGCACAAGCCGCCTCCCCACAACGACAGAACCCGAAAAGTCATAGCCGATTGACCTTAGGCCGGCTCGCCCAGGCCACCCGTCCTCCGGAATAAGGAGCCAAAGCCCGAAGGCCTTATTTAAAGGTTTTTTGTTTGTTTGTTTTAGATTGAATGCTGAGCTGAACATAACAGAAAACATTGAGTGAGCAGAAATACATTAACTAATAATTATGGCGGGAAAAATGTCAGTCAAACCCAAAACAAGACAAGTGAGCAAATGTCTTGTTTTTGGTGCTCCAGTAAAAATGCCTGAAACAGTGCTGCCAACAAACGTTCACATCATGCAGTATTTTCTGTATTTTCGTGGGGAAATGAAGCAACACCAAGGATCCTACAGTTACGTACGTTGCGGAACGTGTTGCGAGTGGAATTAAGTGTTTAGGGCGCAAAGCTTCTTTACCAATTATTTCCATAAAAGTTTAGTGGAGAAGATAAAGTTGTACCACATCAGGTACCGTAATTTACTGAATCCCTACAAGGCTATTCAAAATGATTCTAAATATTTAGCAAAGTTTCAAGACTTCTTCAAGGAGGCGTAGTCTCAATTGTTTGATATTTCTGCGTGCAAGTGTGTAGACATGTCCTTGTGCCAATGTGAGAAAGCAAAGAAAGTGCCTAACAATGAAAGGGTATTTTTACTCGACCAAAGACGCACCAGTAATATGATGATTGGCAGAATTGATGCAAATACAACCAAGAAACGTCAAGAAATGAAACAACAAAAAGAAAAAGAAACAGAACGTTTGCCAAAGCTACTTGCAACTCTGTTCTCGGACCATCTAACTCAAAGCTAACCTTTATGAATATGATATTGATATGTTGGATGATACCGACATGTGAAATTGGTGCTGATTCTGTTCTGATTACAGCATCGTCCTCCGCTTCTGAGTTCCCAATCCCATCTGAAATAAATGATATTGTAGCAACAATGGAATTTCCTTCTGCTTCCTGGATGCGTACAGAACTTCCAAATCTAGCCAGAGAGTGTGACAGATACAGTGTATCTGATCGTTGTGCTGCTGCAATAGCCTCTTTGAAGAAGTCTTGAAGCTTTGCTAAATATTTAGAATCATTTGGGCTTCAGTAAATTACGATACTTGATGTGGTACAACTTTATCTCCTCCACTAAACTTTATGGGAAATAATTGGTATAGAAACTTTGCGCCATAAACAATCAATTCCACAAACAACACATTCTACAACATCCGTAACTGTAGGATCCTTGGCGGCAGGTTTACCTTGCTTCATTACCCCATGAATATGCAGAAAATACTTCATGATGTCAGCGTTTATTGGCTATACTGTTTCAGGCAATTTCGCTGGAACACCAAAACCAGGACATCTGCTCACTTGTCTCTTTTTGGGTTTGACTGACATTTTCCCCGCCATAGTTATTAGTTACTGTTAGTCTGTATTTCTGTTCACTCACTGTTTTCAGCTCAGCATTCAATCTAAAACAAATCAAAAAACCTTTAAACATGTTGCAGATCAGACACAATAGTGGAAAACAAACAAAAACTAGACAAAATAGCACCTCCCAATAGGATTTCGCACCCAACATTTTTGTAGGTGCTCGATTCTGCTGGAATCCTGGCTACAAGGCCAGCAGCCCCAGATTCACACTCACAAACGCAGAAGCAACACCAAAGATATATTGGCAGACGTTTTTGCGGTTTTGTGGCAATGGGGCATGAGCGAGTTCTTCTGCTTTATATTGTGTAAAATTCCCATTTTTGGTGATTCTTGGGGCACCTCTTAATCTAGTGCAAGGTCAACAATTTTTTTTGCGTGCAAAATTGATGCTATAAGGCATCTTCTGGCCACATCGCCAATTTTAAATTCAAATATGGTGACTTACAGAAAATTTCGAGAAAAATGCCAAATTTTCATAGAATTTACAAACTTTGGACCCCTTGGGGCACCTCTGAAAAAGGTTTTAGAATTTTTTGCTTTTGGGAGAGTAATAAGGAGGCCAAAGGGCAACTTTTCTGCACCTAGCCGATTCGAAATAAAAAAAAAGTTTTTTCTACCATAGAAAGCACTCCACCCTAGTGAACATCACAATGCACAATTTCCAAAACCATCTAACGAGAGCCATACTCATACGATTTCACAAAAATCACAAATAAATGACTTAGCAGTATGTCACCGTCTTCTCCGGGCAGCCAGATTCTAGCAGAGATATATGTCATTCAACAGACTGGACACAGGTGAAACATTTTCTAGAAAATAAACGACAAAAATGATGAGCCATCCTTCGTACTATCACGAGTATTTATAGTTATGCACCATAAACAAAGGCCTACACTAAATAAATAATAAAAAAGGGAGTAGTACTTTTTCACAATTCATTTTTAGGCACTGACCCTTCACAAATTTGCTTACAAACTGATCGGGATATTCCATGGCTTTAAGAGATTTAACAATTTTATTTGCAGAATGCCCCAACACCTCATTAATAATACATGAATACAATAATGACGGCACAGTCTTGAGTGTTGAAGGCTTGAAACTGAATGGTGTTGCACCACCACTTCTTAGAACAGTGTTTAGTCAAATAATTAATGGTAAATATGACAAGGAGGTAAGCTGTAGGTGCTGCAGGTGTCCAATAAGAGACAGATGCTATATCCTTGAAGATTCAACATGTGGATTGAAGGAAAGGTAGCCAAACACCCCTGGGCCACAAAATGGTTTTGATTTTGGAGGTGTTCTTTCCATGGATAACACGCTTATTCTTTCGTCTGTTTGCAAATTAGCCCATTGTTCCCCGATGGTTAAACAGGAATGTTACGGGATATATTACTAGAAAATGTGAGTTCAATTCTATGATACCGATGATTCTTCATGACGGAAACGTGAGAGTTATCTGCGTGGTGATCGACCATAAGGTCGAAACAAAATAAACAATGTCCAGTTGGAAACTCTTGTAGGTAATACTGTTCCAAATATTATGAAACAACATACCTAACCCGATATACGTAGACGTATAAGCATTAATGTGTCATTGGCAAAGTCAAAAGTCAGCGGTTTGTAAATTAAAAATGTTACTATTAAATGGATAAGGTGATGTGTGAGTCCAAAGTTTTTAAAATAGAAGGGATCGTGTACATAAGTACCATTACAGGATATGTATTGTGATAACACTGCAATTTATCAACTGGAAACATTTCCATTAAAGGGGTTATCCACTTGACCGCTTCTTATCCCATTCACCAAAGTGCGAGTCCCAAGTACAATGTATGGTGTAGTAGTTGCCTTACATACGCTTAATACAACATCTAAACACACAATGCTGGAATTGATGTTGGCCCTAGCACACTTGATAGCCAGATTTAAACGTAATGAAAATCTGCGTGGAACAAAACGAAACTTTATCTCTGTATTATTTAAAATCAATCTGAGGTGCAGGGCCAGATCGTGGTGAACAAGACCCATTAATTCCACAGTAGGACTTTCGGTATTACCTTCCATTTTTGGGGTTGGAGTTACGTATGACGTCGAATGCAGTTGAATGTTTTTGGCCCATTAGAGTATTTATAGAGTAACTCAGCAGTGTTTGAAGGTAAGCTGTAATTATTGTTGGTAACGACTGCTAGTTTTCCATTAAAAAAATCTCCACTTCAGAGAACATAGCTTGAAACCATAAATTTGAAGTGCCAGTTTGGAGTCTTTCTTCATCTGTCAAGTCGGTTTCATCGCCTCTGATCACTCGCACTTTGAGGTACAATAAAGTTTTGAGACAAGTCTATGTACCTTTTGCTTCCAAGTGTAGTAAAATCCATAATTTGATCGGTCTATACTAGCTGCATGGGGCGCTACTGTTCATATTTCTTTATTTTTTGGTAAAAAGTTGCACAAGTTGTACAGAAAACAGCCAAAGAGGGCTCAACAAACACTCACAAGAAAATGGCCTAGAATACTTTTGATTAGGGGATGTTGGGACAATGCTGACTGACGGGAAGTACTCCAAGGAATATATATATATATGTCCACTCCTTAACTTAATCTAGGACAGTTTTAACAGTAGCCTTCTTTTTTCTTCTTCGACCGAATGTTTGCATTTAATCACTTGCCCTCCTGACCAGGGCCCTCTCAGCCAACACCCCCTTGTAATCCATTCTCTATAAGAGATATTCTATCACCCGCAGTTTCGTTCAACATCACGTTTGTAATGTCTTTACAACATTTCCTAGCCAATTAGTCTGCTCCTGTAGCAACCCCGGTGGTAAGAGACTTGTTGCCAAAGTAAATGTGGGATGGTTGAAGCATGCCCCGCACCGTTCTCACACTTTATTCCTTCTTCTAAATGTTGTCCTTAACATTTTATTTTGTTTGGGTGTATTTTCCTGCCATGTTGTAACTTGGACTAGACGGGCGAGTACTAGTGTGTGCTGGATATGTATCTTCTTGTAACAATGAGTTTGTAAATAATGTTCCTTGGCAAGGTGACTGTAAGGTCGGCTCTGTTGTCAGAAGTCTGAGGAGATATGCTCCTCGTTTTTTTTATTGTTACCCCTTACCCTTCATCCATCCCTTTATTGTTGTAGCTGCTGGGTATCGCCTGTTGCTCTTTGCGGGGATTAGTTTTGTGCGTAACTAACTACTTTTTAGTGTTGTTTTCACCAATTTTTAATGAGGGATTTAGCTACTTTTTACCCCTTGGTATAAGAAAGACCTCCATTGTATAGGCATAAGTTTTACTGACCCAATTTTATCGTCCAGTGGGCATCAATCAACTTGTAGATGATATCTCGTGTGGCAATTATCTACTGGCGATACGTCATGAAACAATACGTAAATTTGGTTCGTTTTAATAGATCATTCTCCTTAAGAATCTAGACTCGTTCAGTATTGAAGGTGTAGAAACCGACTATTGTCACAAAACGTTAAACTCCCATTAAGAAATTAATAACATGCAGCTATGCGATGGATGACGCAATTGTTTCCCCTTCCTTTTTGCTACTTTGAACAGAAAAACAATAAACTATTGGGACCGTAATTCCAAGTTGATGCATCAATTTCGTACCAATGCTAGATATAGTGAAGCACAGTCTACCAATTCAATCCTCATGAGTACTCAGCTGATCCACAGACCTCGATGGGAATTCCTGGGAGGGTTCGGTTTTAATCTCATTAGTAGAGGCCCGAATAACACAACTACTCTTTGTCCTTCAGGGATTGTCGGCATTTATTTCACAACATCGTGGAAGACACTAAATGCCGTATAGGAGCTGCATGGGTACAGCCAAAGCCCCATTATGGACGCTCCTATGACAAAAATGTGGCGACGCATAAAAACCTTGTCACAGTTTTTACGGCACGCAATGGCTACGGTATTTGGCTCTGTCAGCAGTGTTCACGATTTCTACACTTATTATTTTTCGGCAATATTTGTGCTTTTATCGTGCAGTATATTTTATCGCAATGTGTGTGCAAAAATTAAGAAAGCTTTAAGACCCCCTTCATGGTATGGTGGTGTGTTGGGGTATTATACCCCAGAGTTTGTTTTACCATTGAGGTGTATTTTAACTTTCATTTATATTTCCTTTAAGAATTAGTTGACTTGTCCTCGTTAGTCCTCTATTTGTCCTAAGCGTTTCCCCTCATTGCCTTAACAATGAAGGGTGAACTCTATGTGCTTGCCTTGTTGGAGGCATTGTAAAATTGTTTCTGATATGTTTAGGCAGTCATGACTGTTTTCTTTATGTGAATGGTGAAGGGCAATTCTTTGGGTATTCCCTCAAGAATTTTACAACAACATAGGGAATGCTGTAGAAGGACCTATATTCTTTCTTCTTTCTGGTCGTTCAGGAGTGATAACTTATATTGATGGCTGAACCTGTCAGTAATGCATATGTAGCATTTTTGAAACTGATGTCATCGATTGTGTGTTAACCGTGTACCTAGAAATAATTATACCATGCTGGCCATAGTACATGGAATATTTCTTCAGAGATGGGTTCATGTTAAGCAACCATTATTGGTTAATTTTAAAGACAGTTTATACGCGAGTGAATGAGTACCCATGATGCATCCCATTTATCTTATCACCCTGAATAAACCTGAAATTAACAGAAATGTACAGTTATTAATTTAGCCCTAAAGGTATATATTATGTATATAACTACATTCCCTATTACCAGGTCGATCCAACCGTCTTCTTAACGAATCCACAATTCAGGGAATTAGGTTACGTAGGTCCGAAGGGATTGTAATCACACCCTACTACAGTCTTAATCCCACAGTAACCGCCTATACTTCTCAGAACTGCGGTGGCTATGTGCCTCAGGCCACTGAAAATTGATCTCAAACCGTGTCCAGACTAGTCTTTCTTTCTGCAAACATGGGGTTATGGCCTCCATCATTCCCTGCGTATTAATTAGTGTATGTTCAAACATAACTCATCGTTAACAGTAGGTATGGTGTGTGGAATCAGTAAGTTCTTCTTACTGGACCAGCCTGCTGGTCTGATAAGAATTGTACATTAAGACACTTTGTAAAGTAGGCATACATTTTATAAGATAATAAAAAATTCTCTGGATGGTGAAATTTAAATAAAGTCAGGCCTAGCAAAAAAACAGTATAATAGATATCCAAAGCCATTTTAATGCTTAAGAATTTGGTGTGTCAGCTGACCCCCACCATCACAAATTTTCAGTACAGCAAGAGTCAGGGTTACAGAAGACAGGTAAGTAACACCGTTAGCCTGGTGTTAGTGACATTGTAGCTATGTATACAGGAATAATCCATGAAAGGCTTAATTAGTTGTAATAATTAATAATATTGTATACACGACCATCCATTTTTTCAAAAGAACTACTGGTAAATGCACAAGGTTAATGGTCAGTACAAGATTCTACAAGATTTCCCAAAGGATATGAGATATTTTTGTTGAGTCAAATGGTACTATCTTTATGGAAAATTAGATACATTGCTGAAAACAGAACCAAAAAGACTTTGTACGAGGCATCGTTTTAATACTAAGATCTTTCTAAAGGAAAATATCATTAAAATAATTCAACAACTTACTTCTGTTTTTTTTCATAGGAGGGTGACTCAAATGTCGGTTATATCATCGATAATGATTATGGCCTCACTAAGTTCACGACAAATGTAGTTCATGCTGTGCCTGGCCAATGTTTCACTTTAAAGCCTGGTTTGTATAATTACTTTACCATATTTAAGTGCACCTAACAATACGTAAAAAGTAGAATTAACGTTCTTTTCAATTGCTAAATTTATTTTGGGACAAAGAGGAGCAATAGTGCTAGAAATTGTCTACAATCTTATGCATACTGTAATAAACAAGGGCCCTTCTCTTACCGAATGCATAGGTGTAGTCTGAGATCAGGATTGTATGCCTATGTAAGCACCTGGTGTAAGCATCACACTAATTACATGCTTTATATACGGTGAGTATTACAAGATATGAATCTAAAAACAGGGATACTATCCCTAAGTTAAGAAAGGATTCCCACCTAAGTACATTATCAAATGAATGTTTTGACAGTTTAAATAGAAGTAGGAGAAGAGAAGAGATAGAGAAGAGAGAGTTTTGTGTGTTTTGATTCCTTTTTGCTGTGTTTGCTCTGATTGCTGTTGTTTAAAAAATATGCTGGGCTCCACCCTTTTGGACAATGCTACACTGAGTGAAAAGTTGCTATTAGAATATCATTGGTACTGCTTATAACTGACAATGAACTTTTCTCATTGCTGACCAAGAAACCTCTACTGGCATTCAGTCTGTGTTTAGTGCAATCCCTCCCAAATTACGAGTGATCCGAATGTAATGTAGTTAGTAATGGAGCAGACACCTGAGTCGTTAAATAACTGTATTCTAATACAATGTGACTCTGCTGCAGCAACTGAACTTGTATGCAGATGGAAGGAATGCAATAGGAGCTAACATTCTCTTCGTGATGGAAAAAAAATACAAAGTTGAAATACTTGTCAAGCAGTAATTTAGCAGCAGCACGATGGGTCTTGTGGCTTTGCAGCACCATGCCAGTTGATATTTACAGAAGCACTCCGTGATGTTCGGTAAAATGATCCTGGTTCGTTGTAGCTACTTTATGCACACAATCTAACAGCTGCACCAGCTACCGGTAACACTGAGCATAACAAATCTTGCAATGAAGCCCTTCAAGAACCATTTAATCTTCAGTTTCCATGATTAACATAACATATTGTGAAAATTTTTGTCCAGTTTTCTTTCAAATCATACTAAGATTTTTGTGAAGTTTTTTTACGGTCACACATACGCTCTTAAGTGTCATATTATTTTTAATTGTAATGAAAACTAAGCAATCATTTGTTCCTTGCTAAAGACACGAATAATTAACAAACAATCCTCTTTTGTTGTTGCCTTTAGTAAAGTGTGTTTTTCTTTTACCAAACAACAAATTAGGAAATGCATATTTAATAGTTTTCCAACAATTGCGCCTTGAATTTCCAACACTGTTGTGTTGTTGCAGGCCTTTGGAATTGTTTCAAAAAACACACGAATCAATTTGCCTCTGTACTAACTGAGCATAATTTTCCTCAAAATAGAAAGTTTAATTTATGTCACGATTTTTAAGTGCATGAACTACCTTATCACAAACTAAAATTAATAACAGCCAAACTGGGTATTTAAAACCTTTAAGAGTAATAAATAATTGTTAGCCTCTATAAAAATAACACAAGGCAGGAAAGGCCCCCAAAACATTCAGCCTCTAACAGTAATTTCCAGTAATTTGAATGGTCTGCCCTGTCAAGAACGAAGAATAAGAACGACGGACTGTAATTTTTAACTGAGAAAAAATATAAACCAAAACCACTTGATACCAACCAACCAACCTGATATTTATTGTTGTTGGCAACAACCACACACAGTTTAGTTTATTTGTATAGCCTTACAAGTAAAACCACTTTAAAATGAGCAGTATCTTCAAAAAAATATTTGTATCGGGATTGTTGCATTAAAAGCAATGCCAAGTCAAAGTATGCAATATACAAACATACAACCGGGAAATATATACAGTAGGGCTTCAACTGTAAGATTTCCGTTTTCATGCCAGAATTAAAACCCATTAATCCCCAAATAAGGAACTGTCAGCGTAAAAACAGATACTTTGTAAGACTTCAATGACTACGAAATTTTTAACCGACTTGTGAGATGGCAGCAGCATAACGTAATGACTCTACCAGGAGCACACCCAAAGAAAAACACAAGTTCACAACTGACATCAATAAGTTACACAGAATTGCGATGACTTCCTAGCTACAAAATTCTGTTGCCTTCATTTTCTTTTGGTGTTATTCTTCCTCCTCTCCCCTTCCACAAAACGTTGTGGTTTTCCTACCACAACTTTTTTTGTGATTCTTTCCGCTGCTTTCCAGCCCAGTCCTCAAACTTCACCATTCTTTTTAATTGTTTATTTCTTTTCATTCGTTCCCACTGGGCTTCACATTTCTTTGTTTTTGGTTGAACTTGTTTTTTTTCTCTATTGGGTATTTTTCCAACAACGTTTCGTATCATGTTTCTTCCCAGACCCTACATGAATGGTACATTATGGTAAGAGGTTTTGGACAAATTGTTAGTTGTTTCCTATTATTTATAGTTTTCAGATTTTAAAATGTTATTGACTGTTAATAATATTACATCTCACTTTTGTTTATAGGACATTTTAAAATAATAGCATGTAAAAGTTTTATTTGAAGTTTTTGCTACCTAGATAGACATAGTAATTTTGTATAAACTTAATTATGTCGATTTACTTGTTTTATCGTTATGAGCACCCGTGGATCATTCCATTTTATTGTTACTTATTTGCTCATCATTTGTTTACCTACTGTTTGTACAAGTAAACAATTGCGCTAGCTATTATTGCAACATGCGAATTTTGACTATGGAATTTGATGGCGGGTGGTGGGACTGATATTGGGACTGATAAGTTCACCAGAGTGTGGCACAACCTCAGCAAACTGTGATTTTTAGGTATTTATGTGTGTTTTTTTATGTCCCTTCCAGCGTTAAATTCCAATGTTGAGCAAATAACTGTGTTAACGTGAAACACCAATAAAATGGAAAACATAAATACATAAATTGCAATTTGGAGCTGTTTCTCACATCATTATTAAAACTAAAAGCTTTGTTAAAACAATAAAAAGAACTACATATGTAATTAACCTTTTAATTTACCAGGAATCTATTTTTTTCCTCAATTTTTTCTCCTTTTTTTATTATTAATAGTTGGGTTTAAGTAGCTTTGTAATAGCAAATGATATGGTAGAATATGCTCTCTTATATTAACTAGCTAGAAGATCCGTACTTTTGTCAAGAAAAATTGCAATGGCAGTGATGTTAAGACGTGCCTGGTTTGAAGACAAATTCTACCGAGTGCGTACCTTTTTATTAATAATACTTTTAATAATTAGACATTTTTAGCTAACTTTAAATTTATTATTGTAGGTAATTCTGCACGACATTGATGATCAAGAGCTTTTAAGATATTTACCAAACTTGTCGAGTTACGTTTTTTTGGCACACCCGGAACATCAAATTGAAATTCGATACACCGAAGTAAGTACTCCCAGGTAATATTAAATGATTGGTTTCCAGAAAACTATTTTATTTATTAAGCCTTTGAGTAAACTTCTATATTTAAAGCACGTCGTAGAAAAGATGGTATAGTTGGTTAAAGCTTAACTACAGTGTAACTCAAGTATTAAAGCAAGAACAAACTACGATAAGTAGATCCACATCTAAAAGGTCAACTCATATTTCCTACATACCTACTCCCCCAAATATGTGCACAAATAAAAAGACATTTAGGCTTCCCCACTAAACCATTCAAAAATGGGTACCGTATCTTTCTGGTTCGTCTCTAGGCTGCATAGTGGCGCATACTGTAAATTCGATTTTATTTCATAATTGTCTTTTGCTGTTAAAACTATATAACTTTATAACAATCGAGTTGTTCCAACAATGAGCTGTTGAGTGTATTGTTTTATCAGACACTGAGATAGATTGAAGAGGTTGAGCCTCTAAACAATGTATCTTGTATTCCATTGTCAACATTATTAACACTTTGTACTTCCTATTTTTCCCAAACCCTTTGTAACAACCATCAACTGTTTGCGCTTTCTCGATTTTTAGTGTCTTTTTTTGACTATCCTTCTAAGCCTTGGGGGGAAGTGTTATTATCATCTTACCAGTTTTACAGGCCTAGCCGCCATTTTTTCCCGACATTAGGCCTTGACTTAATGACTTTAAATCTACTTTTGGACATGTTTCTACACTGGAGGGTGCCTCTCAAATAGCAGTTGATTATCGTTTTATGGGCATCTTGGTTTCATAATGTCTCAATGGAAAAAAGACCAATAGTGGCGAACTTATAGGTTTAACCAGAATGCATCTTTAGTTTCTGTGAGAAGGAATAATTAACGTAGTATCATGGATATTATGGTAATATTTCCTTGTTGGACATTCTTCTTTTTGGTGGAATGAACTGTTTTACATCATGAGCGGCCATCCCACCCAATGGCCTAAAAGCTAAAAGAGTGGCATGATGTACACCTCTGATTCCTGGGTTCCTTTGCCACTTTTAGAGGACTGAACGATAGGAAACCCACGTTCGTGCTGCTCGATTTTTTAAAAAATAAGCTAAAATTAGGTCATATGGGGAAAAATCTGTTTCTTTATTTTTTAATTCAACTGTAGTGGGAAATGTTTCTTAATTGGACCCTTTGGTTACGAAGAAATATTTTGATATTGGATAAATACACCCACTCAGTCATGGTACTAACAGCCATAGGCAGAATTCCACTCTTGGTGCATAATCTTGGTGCATGATCTTGGTCTACCAGTGCCTGAACCCGTTGAATATGGTATGGATACAGGAGTTGTTCATGCAGTATTCTCTAAACAGTTGCTGGTGAAACCCATACTTCAGCAGCAATTTGTCGTGTGCTTGTTGATGGATTGTGATCGATCATTTCCAGAATTTCCGCTTCGACATCTCGTGTCCGAATGGTAAATTTACGTGGGTCAGGAATGCGACGGTTTGGAAACTGAGCCAGGTAAGAATGTTGCGCTTCATAAGCATTACCATTTCCACGTCCATACAAAAAAGGAATATCGGCCATTTCCTCGTTACTGTATGCAGGCATTATACTACGAACTTGAATCGCACAATGAACTGAAACAAAAAAAGTAGGACTTCAATGACTAGCACTTCAATCACACAAGGAACTCAAAACCAGTAAACTCAGATTTTCGGATGAAAATCATGCAAAGAACTCAAAACCAATAACACCGGAATGAATGACTTGGACCATACTAACGCAATGACCTCAAAAAAGATAAACTCGGAGTTGAAGGTCGACTGGTTTCTGTGAATTATTCATTCAAAATGAACCATGCAGTGTTTTCTGTCATTATATTTTTCTTGAAACCGGATGGTCATACCGGTTTTCCACTAGAGAGTTGTTTTTTGTACCTCTTACTGTAGAATCCATTTCTGGTATTACAACTTGAAAAAGACATTGCATGATAAAAAGAAAGTGGGCCCCACAATTTTGGCATATCCCTAGGTGTATTTAATCTGATAATACAGTGGAATAAAGCTGTTAATACTATTACTTCACATACCAAGGCTTATTGCTGTGCCTCAAACGGTTTCCGCGATATTAGGTTGGGACGGGGTTTTAGGGGCAACCTTCGAGGGGCCGCTGTTCCCTTAAGAAGCATTGTTATAGGACTTTTTAAAATTCATTTTTATGGCGGAAGGCATCCTTAAAGTTTTTGCGTATGGTTTAGATACACCCTGTATATTGCTGGAACAAAGCTCAAAACCCTTGTAGTCATTAAAGAGGAGGTTATTTGATAAAGAAGAAATAATGTGGAATAGATATACTATTACCACAACAACAAGGAATCATGTTCATTGGTCATGGGTGACCAGAAGATGGCTCTCATAAGAATATACTGTGATGGATCTTGGATTACACTTGAGAGTATCAGTTATCACCCACGAATTTAGTCACTGTTGGATGTGATGATGCAAATGTCAACAATGGTTTGGAAGGAGGTGTAATACGACCGCTTGAGTTACATGTTGAAGATCACTGCAGACACTAACGTACAACTTGCATGCTCTCAAGTTACCTTTGCATCAATTGATATGGCATTTCGATGGGGAAACTGCAGGCTCCTTTACTTTTTATGTAGAGTTAGTAAACTTCTTGTTTAATCTGAACAACTACCAGTTAACAAATCACATTTGACTTGCATACAATAGATTAAGATGTTCTTACTGCTTACCAAAAATATTTGTACCGTATTTGTCACACTGTATCTTCTTGGAAATCGCCAACCATTATTTTTTGACAAATCACCAGAAAAGCTTTCTAGTGCTGTGTCGCTTACGTCAGCCAATGGAGTGCTACGCCTATGCATTGGAACAAAATAGCTATCGCTTGCTCTGAAGATTATTGTGGAATATATTCAGAAAGTTTACCCAAAATGTTGTTTTCACACGAAAGCTAAGCGTTCATACAAGGTAGGCGTACATCAGCTTTGGGAATGACCCACCATTATACGTACCTAAACAGAGTATTGAAAGTAGTAGTGGAACTTGATATCCAAAGAAATTGGTACTACGGAGAATATTTTTCAGAAAAAAACTAGCTGTCGTCCCAGAAACTCTGCTAGTTTCCATGGTCGCCAACGAGCAATGCCGTGAGAGTTTTAAGGTTAGAAAAAATTCTAAATGCAAGAACACTTTGTCATGAGAACGTCCTTGAATTTAATATTCCATCCCTCAATTTTTAGGCAAAAGACTCCTCGGAACTCGTCAACTGTGTAGCTACCTAACCTCCATTGACTAAACCAAATGCAAACTTCGATGAGTTTGTAAACATGGGACAAAATTGTGTTGTCGCCTCATCTTCAGTGACTAAACATATAACCACTGCGAATCTCGATGAATCTGAAAAGATGGGACGAAATTGTGTTGTTACCTAACCTCCAGTGGCTAAACTTTTACCCACTGTAAATCTCAATGAATTTGTTTGTAAACATGGGACGAAATTGTGTTGTTACCTAACTTCCAGTGACTAAAAACATACCCATTGCAAATCTCGATGGATTTTAAACATGGGACAAAATATTGTTGAAAATAATCATTTGGAATTTCCATTTCACACATAAGCTATGGATAGGACCGATAAGCTAGTGACAGCAGCATCTACCTCACATTGTTGTGGGAAACATCATGATGGTTTTATATGTGCAACCTTCATATCCAGAGGAACATTGCCAGGTTCAGAAAAAAATATTATGTTAGATTGTAAGTGACATCGTGAATGCGTATTTAGTTGGGAAGCCACCGTTGAGTAAGGGAGGCCACGTGCTCTAAGAAGTGTTTGTTATTTATGTAAAATAAATATCTAAACCTTACCCATTATCAAAATATTTTTTCACAAGAAAAGGTTTTCATTAGGGACCCTATCCCCCTACAGGTGGTCCAAAGTTTCAAAAAAGTAAAGGAATTGATAGGCCTATTAACATACTTTAGCTAACTTTCAATGGCCTGACTGGGAGCATAAATATTTTTTTATTTCCATGTTATTCTTAAACAAACATTTGATAATAATAATTAACTTTTCCCACCAAAGGCATTAAAAAAATTAAATGTATCCGCCCTACTAAATAGCATCTAACAATTCTTATTACAAAGAGACACACAAAGAACAAAAGTTGCAAAACCCTGGTAGCGTACTGAGAAATTATTTTGTATTAAGGCTAATTCTTAGCATAGTCACTTCGATTGTATTTAAATATTTAATACCTTCTCTTCCATCTCATGGCCGTTCCAATTTGATTGTTGAAAAAAAAAATGCGCACCAAAATTTCGTTCAAGTAAATCCAGAACACTTCTTTGACCATGTATACCCCAAAACTGAAAGTAAATCTTATCTTAACAAACTGCTGATACTGTCTCTGTTCTGTCAATATACAACTCTGGCTTATTAAAGCTCTGTATACTGTAGCCCCACAATGCCCCACTTAACTCTCGACCAAACGTTTTTCCAGGGTAACCAGCAATTGTTAATGTACTCATAATCTTAAGCTAGGTTTAACCTACTATTTCCTAAAAGGCACATTCAATTTCCTAAAATTTGTAATTTTCAGCAAACACAAAATCATTGAATTGCAGGTCCAAATTATTATGATATGCTTTTCTGGTAAATATTTCAAAGGTATTCAAGCACTTTGAAGTGAATAATTATCAATAATATATTCCACCCCATTTCTATTTAGATAAGACATCCTGCTGGTTCCTGTGAAGAAGAAAGAACAAAAAATGTCGACTGTATTGTTGGTTGTATTGAATCTAAAATTACTTCAGCCATAGCCAACCCATGCAGGTATTCAAGAGATTTTCATTTATCAAACAAACTTCCAATTATAAATTTCCAATTTATGGGCAGTAGTTAACTACATGTAGTTACAACTACTTGTTAAACTAATTTCAAATTAGTTAAGCGGTACTTACAACTACTTCCTAAACTGTAGTTGATAACTAGTAGGTAAACTACTTTTTTAAAGTACTTGTAACTTGTAAGTAGCAGGATGGTACTATTTTTGACTTCACAGAGAGTACGGACAAGTTGGTTGCCCCCATGTAAACTATGGATGCTGCCATTTTCCAAGATGGCTGCCCCTCTGAGAACCGGAAGCTTAACTGGAAGTGCTACCATTTAGAATAACATCATTTCCTGGCCACCATTTTGCAACGTTCCATATTGAAGTCGGCCATTTTGGCGTGTTCCAAACTGAAGGCCTCTATTTTGGGGTTTTGCGAATGCTTTGCTCTCGTCTGGTCTTAGTTTTCGCAACGGGGATTTTTCACAATTTTATTTTATTTTATTCCTGTAAATAAATGTGAGAAAAATAAATTCTTTAAATCCTGGAGACTATTGAATCAGGAAGTCCAGATAGAGTCCAGACCTCTATGCCAAACAAAGTCAGTTGCTTGCTCGATATTAAACGATGGTGCGATGATTGAAGTGAAGAATTTAACTAGGTACTAATTTTTATCGAAAGGAATTGGTCGGAGGGCCCAGTCTCCGCTACCAAACTGTACGTGGCTTTTCCTCCCTACGGGCGGTAAAAATTATAGGGTTAAAAAAGCCGAGTGTTGCCTTTTTTACAGTTCATAGTGCATGCGTAGGACCGACATTAGCCAAGAGGTTGATTTATAAACATTACTAATACCGATTTTACGCACGCACTCATTCATACATGCACTCACACATGCATACACACACTGCTCATGGTCAAGATTAGGAGTGGGTTAGATCTCTCAATTAAGGTAAGGCTACGGTCGCCTTTCTACCTAGGTTGGACCTGCCAGTGACCGAAGTATCCGATGACATAGCCGACCGGTCCGTGTAAATAATTTATGATCAGCTTGCCTTATCAGCGGCACTTTTGGCTCGATTGGCGGCCGCATCTCTTGCTCTCTCGCCTCAACCTTCTGTTCCTCGGTCATGGCTTTTTTTTCTTCCCTTGCGTCTGGATCCTCCGGACTCGTGTTAACTCTTCCGTTTCCGCAATGCATCCTGCTCTCTCATCCTCTTATTCCTCTCTTCGCACGTGAAGGCGTACCTCTCCAGCTCTACAGCTGCTTTCTTTACATTCTCCGCTCTGTTCCATTCCTCGCTCATGGCTGCACGTAAGTCCTGCACAGCAGCAACCTTTCGCACCTATCGGCCTCTCTCCACTTCTCCCTCTTGTCCATTTTAGACATCTGTTCTATCTCTCAACCTGATGGTATGCCTTCCAGTTTTGATTCCCCATTTTCGCTATCCGACGCTTCCCTTTCGCGATCTCCCTTCTCCTCCTCCTCACGACATCCGTAATCAGCTGATGTTTACGACTACGAATCGTTGTCCAAGAACCCTTATCGATGACGTGCTGCTCGAAACAAAGCTTGTAGTCATCGTGTCCAAGATGCTTCTTGACGAAGGTCCTGTCGATCCCTTTTGCCATCTGCTTCTCTTTCTCCGTGGTGATGTAGGGGTACATCTTGGACCTGATGCCTACAAACTCTTTAATAGGAACCCCTCCCAGCACGTCTTTCAATTTTTTGAGGACTTGCTTGTTCTCCATGCTGTAGAGGGGGTGATCACGATCGTAGTTCAAAGTGTCGAACCACTCGCTATGGTCCGGAGCCATGACAGCGTAGATTTGTTCTGTCTCGATGGAGTAGAACAGGTTGTCCATGTACATGAAGAGTAATGATGCATTGGTTCCATAATTGGGTTTGACGTACCTGTAGTGAGCTTAGTACATCAACAATTTGGATATTTCTAATATGGAGAAGCTGGAATAGATGGAAAGGTTGCCGTCGATGGTGCGAGCCTTCAACAGTATGGAGAAGAGCTGGTCGTTAGGAATTTGGAACGCATCTGCATGTGAGAGTGATGTGTACTTTACAGTCTTCTCTACTTTGGCTGTGAGTTTGACGGACAGCCTGTTTTGCTTCTGTTCGAGCGTTTTTCCAGAGACGGTATTTGCCAGCTTGCAGAGGTTCTTCTCGAAATCGTTAGTCGCATTCTGTCTTCGCTTGGTGTTACCTTCAATGTGGTGTTTAAGCCAGGCGACTTGCTTGAAGCCCAGGATGCGGCGGATGCGATGGAGTTTCATTCCTTGTTGTAAGTAAAATTTTAAATTTCTAAAGTGGACAATGTATTTACGTTTGTTGAAAAGCTTTGAAGTTAGCATGGTGGTTGGTTTTACATCGTGACCAATTTCCTCGGCTACCCTCTCGAAGAACGGCGAAACCATCGAAGGGTCGATCTTAAACGATTCCGGAGCCAGCAGGTAGTCATTGTGGGCGTCATGTAATCCGGGAGGATAGTCGAGGTCAACTTCCAAGATGTAACCATAATCGCCATTATCTGATACCGAGAAGACGTGGAACGTTCTAACCTCTCGTTTAGTAAACCATCTAAAGTTTCTGTAGGGTAACTTCTAGACCATGACCCACCCGTAGAGGTTGTTGACGTCCAAGTAGATGAGGAAGGAGATGGGGCGCTCGGGGTCGAAGGTGTCGGGGAAATAGCAGTTGTTTGCAGAGGCGTAGCAACGAGTGATGTAGGAGAGCCTGCCTCTGATGCCGGAAGTGATGAAATTATGTTTATTAACGTAGGTGAAGAGTTCTAGTTTGGCTTTTACTTGCCTGAGTGCAGTGGAAAGAAGACCCTGAAGACCCTGAAGTCCCTGAAGTCCCTGAAGACTATTGTGGAAAGGTAGTCACAGGGAAAGATTTTAAATGTTCTAAGATAGTGTGAAAGTTTTCGAAGACTTCGACGAGGAGGTAGACGTCCGTCATTCGCTACACGGTGTGTTAGGCTGCGAAGATCTTAACGGCTAAGATGTTCCAGACGGTCCGAGCTTGTTGGTACTCCTCTTTGTCGATGCCTTCCAGTTTGACTTTGGAATAAAAAGCAACCCTCGGAGGTAGTTCCGTTTGATTAAATACTTCTGTGTCAGTAACGTGCTCGTAGGGGTAGTGACCTTTCTGGGTAAGTTGGTTTAGGTGGGTGTCTGTGTTGATATCTGTGTAAAATACTGTGAAATGTTCGCGAAGAAAAGATCGCTTCAGTCCGGCCCTGAGAAGGCACCAACCGCGTTTTTCAGGTTGGTGACGTGCGTCGCCTGGGACGAGGACAAGAATATCAGGCTGTCGACGAACCTGAGCGTGACGGTAACATTTTTCTTGGATGCATTTGGTAAGGGATAGGGAGGTTTCACGTTCACTGACATGCTCTGAAATCGCTCCGCGTTCCTGGTGATGACGACGACGCTGCCCGTAAACTTCTCGACTGCGGAAACAAGTAGGTGCATTAGTAGGATCCTTCTAAATTGTGTTAGACTACGGGGATGACGCTGGTTTGCCTGACTGACAAGTTGCATTTGTTGTGGCTGGCATCGCGATACTTGCCGGGAGGGAAGTGGTCGTGATCCCGCACCTTTCTCGCTTCCAAGGCTTTCTTATTCGAGGTGTAAAGATCCGGGTAGAAGCCTTCTCTGCAGTAGTGGCAAGTTTGAGCAAGCATGAAACGAGCCTTTTCTTTTTTGGTGAGGGGGAGAGGACGAGGATTGGTGATGATGGCAGCGTACTTAAGTGCCTCTTCCTCCACCGACTTCATGAAGTCTTCACCCGCGTCGAGCCAAAAGTGATACTTTTTGTTCACAAGCTGTTCACTTGGTCCGACGACGACCAAGTGTTTTGTTGATGGCAGTCAGAGACCTGGTGGATGGACTGGGAAGAGGGCTGGACATGGGATGGAGCAAGCATTCGAAGTGGGCGTAGATCACCGAGGGTGTTTTGACGACTGAATTGCTTGAATTCAGATGTTGTCGCCGAGTGTCCGAAGTCGCAACCACTGGCTCGGGTTCAGAGTGAAGCATTCTGCCCGATGTTTACGGAGGGTGATTTCTCTCGTGAAACCCGAGAAGCAGTTGCAGCAGTACAATTTCTTGTTTATTTCGACACCTGCTCGCTGGAAGAAGCCATCGAAATCCATGATGGTGCAGTAGTGAAATTTCGGCTCTCCCCCATCGTCGTCCTCGGCCAGAAATAGCACGTCAATGATAGTCCGGTCCCATACTCGAATGGGATGTAAACCAAATTCCGTGGTGAAGGCTATCACATTGATGGCAATCCCGCTATCGAGTAACGTGGGGATGTCGTGAGCAAAGGGAGCGTTGACGTAGAGGCTCCAGAATCCGGTGTTGAGGGTTTGTTTGGCTCTGGAAAACCTCTCTGTCAGTCACAGTTGGAATTTGCTCGAAATTAAGGAGGACAGGTAGGCGAAAAAAAGTTGGGCAATGGCGGGTTTCCGGCTGGTCAAGAGGTGGATAGGAATACGGAGGTTAGAATTACAGCCATTGTCACCCGTAAAGTTTTGTTGTAGCAATGAAAACTATGATCTGGGCCTGTTCACAAGTCGGAGGGCAGACATGGCAGTAGTCACATTTGGTCTCCTTACGAATCGAATGATGCAAGACTTGTTGAAAGTCGTCCGCTAGATTTGTGGAATGGTGGTCGTGGCAATCGGGAGGGTGCTCGAACAACTGCCGCTGGGACAGAAACACGGTGGTACAAAATGCACAGTTGAAGGTAGTTTTGGGTTCCATTTTTTAATCTAATAACACAAATCAAAAAAGAAATGTTTGTCTATGCTTTTATATGTAAGGGAAAAAATTCTACATGATTTAAGAATGGATTGAATAAACTTACAAACACGGTGGAGATATTCTACTGATGTAAATCAAATTGGAAAGCAAGAGCCAGAGTTGCGATGTTCTCTCGACGAAATCCAAACTGGAAAGAGAGCGTGTTGGAAAAGGTCTTAGCTTTTATACTGGATCAACTGGAAATTGCACCACAACCAGCAATCACGTGATCAAATAGAATGTTCTAGAATGTTCCAGCACGCATTACGTCACAGTTGATATAGAACGTCATTTCCGGTTCTGACTCATCATTTTCCTAGTGAATCCAAATTAACCATACGACTGTTAAATTTATCTTCGTAAACCCGCCACTTGACCAAGTAACTGGTGTTTTTCCCCACTTTTTTCGTTCTGAGGACTTTTTCCACCAGATAAAGGTCCAGAACTCCAGTCTTTTGCAACTTAAACTCGTGAAAGCCGCCCTGTACGCTTTCCCGCCGTAATTTTTCACTGTGTACATGACCGGGTAAGACTTCCTTACTTTATCTATAACGTAATTTTCGTTGGTCCAGTTTTGAAGATAGCCCTTGTCTAACATCCCCTTTACGTGAGAGACGGTGACTTTGTCTCCTACCTTAAATTTAATAGGTTTTGTTAATCGTTTAGGAATGGCAGGTTTAGGAACACTAAATTTTCCGTCATTTATGTCTTTGAGCATCGCTTTAATCCTTCTATGCACAGAAATGTTGTACTTGTCTAGCAGAGAAGGACGAAAGTCTCCCCATTTATAACTGCCTCTATGGGTGAATCACATCGAAGTCTTCAGCATCCGGTTGAAACGGTCAACCAAGCTCGCCTTGGTCTCTGAATAATCGTGGTAGTGGCTGATATCCAATAGAATATCTCCACCATTCGTTAGGGCGGTGAAGGTGGCATTGAAATATTCCGTACCTTCGTCCGATTGTACGAGCCTGGGCTTGGCCGACACTTCCATTTTCTTAAAGGCAGCGGCAACATCGTCCGCATCTTGGATTTGATCGGTTCCGCCTGAGCAAACCTGCTGTACACGTCTGTCTGGGTCCGCAGGAACTTGTACCCTTGTTGACTTGGGACTACAAGATCATCTCGAATAGATCTATCTGTCACAGGTCGCCTACGAATGAAGCTTTGGTCTTACGTCTGGGGTAGCAATGCCTGGTCGTGAAGTTCTTTGGCTAGAGTTTCCATTCGTTACGTTTTTGCAATTATTTATATATAAAGAAATTGTCAAGGCGAATTTTTTGCGTATAAAGCATAAGAGTTATTTCATTTATTTATATACAAAGAAATATTCATCAAGTATTTTTTGCATAAAAAGCATAACAGCCATTTCATTTATTTATTTATTTTATTTTAATTACCCATCTCCAACTTCACTTAGCTTTCATGGCACGGGCTACGGCAGCGGCAGTGGCTTGCTCACTCAAACTCGCTCTGGTGAGGGCAAAGACGATTTTCTTGGCAGCCGAAGCCAACTCTTCGCCTGCCCTGTGTCTGTCGGGCAAATCGTTGCTGTTGGCGTAACCTATGTCATGTCGTTTGCAATCTTTGTCGAGAGCGTTGCTCCCCACATCTCCTCTCGCTAACTTCTAGCTCTGTTTCATGACGAGGCCCCAAAATTTGTACCCCGGATGTGTAATTCAACCAGTAGTTTATTTATCAAAGTGTTTAACAAGCCCTAGCCCTTCATTCTAGTTGATTTTTCCCGAGTAGTACCTTCTGAAACTGCACCTTATTCGAACCACAAACGTTGCATTTACCTTTCGACATAGCGCTTGTTCGATGTTGTGAAAATAACCGGGTCTGCAGTACCAGTACCTTGCTTACACTTCAAACAATTCATGATCGATTTAATTTAACTGATTTACTTTTAGTTATACAAAATTTGTCTATAAAGCATAACGATCCTTTTCAATGCAATAGTCAACAACACACCTTTACTTATACAAAATTCTTTGTATATAAAGCATAACGGTTCTTTTCAACCATACAAATAAAACTAATCAATTACGACTTGATGGATTTCCCCTGCGAGAAAAGCAGGAACCGCTCAAGTTACTGAAACAACTTAACGCATCATCTGCAGTCCGGCTGGCTGCGGCAAGACGAATCAGGTCTTCAGTCTCTTCTGCAATGATGTTTGGCTAGACTACCACAGATTCTAAGTGTGTTCCAAGACCCTGTTTCAAAGCAAATACGAACGGCTGAGGCGGGCCTTCGATGAGACTTGCTTTGAAGTACCTCGTTCTGCTCAAGCTTGGAAAGACGGCAACAAGAAGACCGTGTTTTTATTCAACGACTGCATGAAAGAAAACAGGACAAGATTGAGAGGCACTTCACCTACGGACGTCACACTAATGGGGACGTGTTTTACCTGTGCCAAACCTACAGGATGATACCCAAGCGTGTGATATGCGACAACACATATTCCTGATACTCTTCAGGAAAGACGACGCCAACTTCAAACACGTCTACAACTACCACGTAGGGTGCAACGTGAGTTTCGAAGAGTTTTGATAAACGTGTGGGGAGTGTTGGAATTCCGACCGGTACGGATTTCTGGCTATCGACAAGACCAAGCCGTTGAAGGAGGGAAGGTACATACGGATGTTTCATCAGTCTCGTGTAATGCCATCGAGTTGGAACGCTTTAGTTCTGACCTAATTTGGCGATGGCGGGACCAAAGACGTGAGTTTGGGTTTACGAAGGCGTGGGTTCAGGTAGATGTGGGCATAACTTGAGATGTGGGCGTGGATTGAGATGTGGGCGTGGCTTGATGTAAACATGAGTTTGAATTTGCATTGGCTCATCAAGAATTTGTGTTGATGTTGACGTAAACAAGTGTTGATGTCAACGAGAACAAGAATCACTTTACCCCGAACAAGTGCTTGTGTCAATGAGAACAAGAATCGTGTTACCATGAACAAGTATTTGTGTCAACGAGAACAAGAATCGTGTTACCAAGAACAAGAATTCTTGTTACTAAGAACGAGAACTCAAACTTTTTTACATAAGTAAAAGATTAGTAGTAGTAGTTTAAGGTCTCTAAAAATGAGTACTAAGAAACGACAACGAGCTTCGGACTAGTACAAGGCGTTGAAACAAGGACTCAAACTAAAATTCAGGGATGTCAATCTGGAGAAGGTCACCGAGTCTGTGCCTCTCACAAAGATTTTAAAACCAGTAACAGATCCCATCAGAGAGCAGACCAAACTTCGAGTGATAGACAGCAATGAGGCGGACGCTCAACGTCAGCTGCAGATCAAAGAGTTGTTGGCAATTGAAGCGGGTCAGCAGAAACAACCTGTACAGCACGAGGAAAAACTTTGCAACATTCAGAGGGCCTTGGAAGCAGCAACTGGTCCCGGCTATAATAGGGACAAAGATGAACACTCTGATTCCAAAGTCGCTTTAATACTGGTGCAATAAGATGGCTATCTAGCTCTATGGGAGCACTCAAACCCGCTTCGCTGACGCAAATTGCAGCCATGACTATGAGCACTCAAATGAGATACTTGGAAGAAGAGACTTCCTTGCTAGACACCGTGCAACTAGGACAGCTAGCCAGCGAATACCTGAGCATGTTCGCTACAAGGGACAGTCTGACTGACCCCACTTTTGGTATAAGGTACGAACCAGAAACTAAAAAAATTCAAAATAGGTAACTCTGACGTGGATTTCGTAAACGACGATGTGGTGGTGAGAGGAAAACGATACCAGGGTACCGACGAGCTCTTGCAGTTGATCATGCACAAGAATATGCGAAAACCGAGTGACGATCACCCAAGTCTGTTAGATTGTCATTACAGGTACACAACCTTCACCAAACCAGTGTTTGGCAAGTCCAACAACAACAACAGCAGACTCGACAAGGGGAGGGGAGAGATTCTACAAAGACCCGAACGATCTGTGCAAACGATTGAAACTGATCAGGGCTTCTAGAGATGCCGGTAACAACAACCTGGACGTAGAGATCGTGCACATTTATGTGGAGTTGAAAGCCAATGGTCTTTTGTGAGATGATCAGTACAGCAAATTGATCGAGGAGTTTGGACGATGTCAAAAGATGAAAAGAAACCATTTAACTAATAAAAGATCATCTACATATGATTAAATCCATTACTCACGTCGCAAGAATAACTATGTCGTCCTCGTCCATAGTCCTTTCCTCGATGACCACGGAATTCACCAGCAAATTTTTGATGCCTCTACTGCTCTCGGACAGGGAAGAGTGGGAGATCGCCCTCGTTAACTTGGAGACATACAACTCCATTTTGAACGTGGAAGTCAGCATGTTGTACTCTTTTGACTACAGCGTTAATGGCGGCAAGGACTGGACGAGTATCCATATCCTCAAGGGCAGTTACGAGCTGGACGAGATCGAGAACTACATTTACGGGAAACTGAAGAGCAGCAACATTGGTACCAGCAGAACGATGCCTCCTTCATTGGAATCATGAGCAACTCCAACACTTTGAAATGCGAGCTGTACGTCACCAACGGGGAATACAAAGTCGAATTTTCTCCCTGGACCAGCATTGGAAAAATCTTTGGTTTGGAGCCAAAGACTTACCATTCTGAAGCGCACGTTGCGAAAACCCAGGCCAACATTTGGAACGTCAACACGATTTTGGTGGACTGCGACCTGATAGGCAATTCTTACGTGAACGGCTCGAGGCAACCGACCCTCTACTCCTTCTTTCCAAACAGCATCCCCGGATACAACATCGTGCAGTCCCCTCACACCCAACACCGTGCAGTCCCCTGAAATACCTACCGGTAACGAGTAACGTCGTTCGTTCAGTTAGAATATGGCTAACAGACCAGGACGACCGCCCGTTGAATTTGAGGGGGAAACGGTTACTGTGAGACTGCAGTTAAGGAGTAAGATTTAAAACGAATAAATAAAGTGATAGAGAAACTATATAAATATATTTTTTTATAATAAAAGACAAATGTTGGATTTTAAGCGTAACAACAACAAACCAGCCTCTTCCCCTTCAATTCACGACAACGAGTTCCGAGCCAGAAGACTCCGACTTCTCACCACTCAACACGCCGCACATCTAGAAAGTCTTATTTCGACATGGAAACGGCTGAAAGTTACCAAAACGTCCAGGATCTCTTCAGCCTTGACGAAAACGTAGTAGAATATGAATTTCATGACTATACCCCAATAGAAGGCAGAAACTTAAATAATGTGAACTCGGAACTGAGGATAGTGGTCCAAAACCAGCACTTGTTCACGCATCCTCAACAGAGTTACCTATATGTGAAGGTCACCTTCGTAAAGTTAGACTACGGATCTGCGTACGCCACCACGGACAAGATAACCTTAGTGAACAATGCACTACCTTACCTCTTTTCGAACATCAGGTACCCTATCGGAAACAAGACGGTCGACGAGATTAAATATCCCGAGTTTGCCAGAACCATGAAAGAAATAGTCAGCTACGGCCCTCAAGACCAGACCAAAGCCGTGAATAGGGGATGGTTCCTAGACTGCGGAGATGCTAGTACAGCCGACGACAGAACAAATGCCATCTTCAAGTACAAGAGAGACGTTCTTCTCAGCGCGCACAGTCCAAAAGGTTCCTTCGCTTACGCCATACTCCTCCCTCACCTCCTCGCATTCTTCGAAGATTACACAAAAGCGATTTACAGGGTTCAGCAAACATCAATATTAATCAGACTTGCCGTGTCGAACGCCATCTTCAGGGACACGGAAGTCGCTCCGGGCTACATCGCTCTAGATCAAGTTTCCTGGTGTCTCTCCTTCCAAGGCTCAGAAAAATAGGTTGTACGGACTCGTGGACGCCGGAATCACGGTTCTCATGGCTTTCAGACACTGGAACTCAGACATGCTCGATTTGCTCACTGCAACTGTCTGTAGAGATTGATTACGACGAGTTCTATCGAGAAGCCCAGATATGTAATAATTGGTTTCCAGACTGCAAGACACTCAAACTAGACCAAAAATGTGGCTCGTTTGATCATTGCAGTCTAATGGATGCTCACGTGAAGCTAAACTCGGAGCGATATCAATTTTTGGACCTGAATACAGATTTTGGCAGTGGAAACATCGAATATATATCAATATTTAGTCAACTTTATGAAGCAGTACTACAGAGAGGCACGAACGGAACGCGCTTTTGACATGTCAATGTTCGTCAAGAGCATTCTGTTAATATGCATCGACTACAGTAAGCACAGCAAATGTCTCAAATCAAGCGTGATCGACGTCTCTTTGAAGTTCAAATTCGGACCGCAAGTACCCGCCAAACACACATTGCTATGCCTTACTCGTAAGCGATAGATTAATGAGCTTGAAGTTGGACAAAAGCAAGGTCGTAGTAATAGTGTGAGAATTAAATATGTTAAATGTAATAGTAATGAAAAATATATGAAATAAAAATGTAATGTAATAAAACACTCTAAAATTATTTTCTACTCTCACCACACACAGGAAAGCAATCATAGGTCTGACCATGGCCCAGAAGAACAGAATGCTAAGTCAAATTAAAGCCGGTAAAACATGCAGCATTCGTTTAGCCAACTCAGAGCTCAGGATGGGGAAGGCATCCCTAACCCTCACCAAGAAGCGGCAGTAGAGATTTCAAAAGGCTAAAACGAGCAGCCGGGGATTGAATCTTAATTTCTCACGTACGCAAGTCAAGAAAGGAGTTTTCTTGCCCCTCCTCCTCCCAATCTTAGTTTCACTAGGAGCAGTTGGAGGTGGAGCAGCCGGAATCATAAGATGGTCAGTGATTCCAATGCTAACCCTAGACAACTCGAAGAAATAAAACATCACAATGATAAAATGGAAGCACTTGCTGATTTGAAAACGGGTGGAGCATTGAGGAGAAAAAAAAGTCCACGGGTGTGGATGAGGATTTTACACGAATCAAGGGTACCTATTAACAGACCCTTAACGAACTTAGCCCTCGCCAAATACGCTAAAAACTTGGCGATTCATATTTTCAAACGTGTTTTTTCGAAAGACTGGCTACCTACACGTCCCAGAGCATCCGAATGTGGTATACTGAACTTGCAGGACTTGCAGTCGGAGATGGAACGCACTGGACCGCGTATTATGTAAAGGGAGGTTCGTGCACCTTCTACTTCGATTCTTTTGGCTTAAAATCGCCTCTAGAACTCTACAGTTACCGTGGAAATTGAAAAATCATCTGGAACCCGAACAGGGTACAAGCAGCCGACGAAGTTTTATGGGCACAATATTGCTTAGTTGTACTGTATTATTTTAATACAGTACACTAATTTATTCGATGTAGTAGCCGAACTAAAATAAGGAATGAATTTGTAAATGTTGCAATTTTATTTTATTTTACACCGTTTAACAGAAAGTCACATACGAAACCAACTGGATATCCCTTCATCGACATTTAAATCTGCTGTAGACAAGGTGGCTATCGTTGAATTCTTTTCAACCTCGTAAGGACTTTCTAATAACGCCAGCATCGTATTGTCGCCCTCTGGTTTGGTAACTAAAACACCTTTCGGACCCATCCTACACCTAACGACGAGTGGAACGCTGGGATGGCTGCTATATAAAATCGCCTTCCTAATGAAAATTAAACCCGTGCTAACGTAGTGTAGGAGAGGGCCAGAATTAACTAACTTCCCTCATTTTCCAAAGGGCCTTTTGCGTGAAAGCTTACAACATGAAAACAGTTTTCGTGCACATATTTCGTAGTTGCCGCATCAGTGGGTAAAGTCAGAGAGCCAACATTCCTTATCGGTTTGCTTACAGAGTTAAAGTGTGTTTTCTATTCGTCTTGTAACAAGCAGTTCCTGCCCACGTACACTGTCGTTGCTGCGTCAGGAGTGTGCAACGGAAAACCTACGTCCTTGATTTGCCTCTTTTTGGCGTAGAAATTTCCGTCATTCTTGTCCATATACAAGGTATTATTTTCAAAGCTTGAAACTGTGACCACCAACTGATCGGTGAGGTGAGTTACTCTCGACGGCAAATCGGAGTTGAGTTTTTGTTCATCCGTTTCCAACTAACCAATCTGAAAAAAATTAACTACATTTGACGGTTCAGTAGCAGCTGCGACGTCAGTTATTCGTTTGTTTTGGATGTCTCCGACTTCCTTTTCCCCTTTGATTACAACCGTACCCTGTTTGACTCTGGTTCTCTTCAAAACTCGACCAAATTTATCCACGGACATTTTTCCCCTTTATTAATTATATATATAGAAAAATAAAAACGAACTTGGCGTCTGATAGATCAACTCAAGTGGCAGGCCAAGTGTAGACAGTTTTTAACAACATTTATTGCCCGTAGAAATTATTAACCTCTGCCATCCTCTAAATAATTTGTTAATATTTATTTAACAGCTTAAATAGGCAGCTTTCAACAGACACATTTTCAGACTGCCCCTTTTTTGCTGTATCAACTGATAGCCTGAGTAGTTGCATTCAATCGCGTGATATTTGTTAAACCTAATTTCTCTCAGCAAACCTGTGATTCTACTACACTTTTTCCCCCCATAGCTTTCATTTCTATAAATAAAGACTAACCTATGTTGATGGCTGCTGGCACGAAAAAGAAAGCAATTATTCCAAGGACCACGTAACCAATCTAGATTTTATGATATCATTATTTTTTCACCTGTTAGCAACGTGCACGATCAACACATGTGGTGCGTGTGTATTATTGATCTAATCTAGACACAGGTGCCTGCCAGACATCAGAAAATCAATTATCTCCACAGTAACGCTGACATGCACACGCAAGCATTTAGCTATTAAAATACACACACGTAATTAATAAATTCTTTCAACTTGTCCCATCCCCCACCCCACTGATTAACTGCAGTCTTGTTGTGGCGGAGGGGGATCAGACCAAAACCCCAAAATGGAGGCTTTCGGTTTGGAACACCCCAAAATGGCCGACTTCAATATGGAACGCCCCAAAATGGTGGCCAGGAAGTGATGTCATTCAAAATGGTTGCATTTCCGGATCCGTTTCAGGTTCTCATGGGGGTAGCCATCTTGCATGTCCTCTCTGTGAAGTCAAAAATAGTACTAGTTTCTACTCTTGTAGTTAAAGTACATGTCATTGAACTACTTTTTTCATTTTCATAGGTCAACCAGTAATTTTGTAGAAAATAATAAAGTGAATGCATTTTATTAGTTTTTATTGAGAGAGGTGAAACGATACTGAATTTGCTTAAATTCTGGGAAAAAGCACATCGGTCCATCTCATTTGTTATTGAAATTGAGGACACCACTAAACTGTCTGTGATACAAATCTCTGCGCCAGCTGGCATATTGCCAGAAGAGTAGCAGCAGATGACTTTAACTTTGATCTACACCCTCTACAATGTGTGTGAGACGTGAGTTAGACTTCCGTGTGTGACTATGCCTATTTCATTCAATGGGCACCCACGAAGTAGGCATAGGTTGAATTAGATAGATTTTGTACAGGTGTCCTTAAACAGCATTGCTGTTGGTGTTTCAGTTATTAATTGATTTTTTACTTTACGAGCTGTAGCGTTTGCTTCGCTCACTCTAGTGGCATCGATCCATGCACCGGACAATTTCTTTGATTCCCCAGAGCATCATACTTCTTAGCAGAGCTGTATTTCATCTACGTTATTCAGAGCGTATGCTTAGCATTTGGAGGGGGTGGGAGAAGGGGTTCAGCCAATATGTTACCTTCTGTTATGAAGGGAGAGGGAAGTATTACAAAGTTTTACGTAACACACTAATTTTCGCAAGTTTTTCGCTAATATTTTCTAAATTATTTATATAAATTCTTTAAGTTAATCTATTTTTTCTCTCTTCTGTTTGTGACCTCAATTTTTGTTAATTGGGGGGGGGGGGGATTGAGGCTTAATGGCGCGTCAACAACTTGGTCATTAGCGCCAACCTCAGTCACAGTGCAGTGGTCCGGGTTGCCACTGCACCACACATTACAGAGATGTTATTCAAACCCCTAATCTAAATCTTGTCATACATCGGTCCCTCCTCCTGTTAATTGCTGGTAATTAGGCTCCTTGGTACTAAGTGCACCTTACAAAAACAAAATCATACAAAAGGTACAATTGGTGAGGGAGGGGAGTAATTATATGACGTATTTTTTGACATACCAAGTGTCACACTCGTATTACAAAACAGAAGCTAGGGAGGTCCATATTACTAGAAAAAAATTTGAAAGCTTCTTAGGCTTATACCTAGGTGACAGTAGTATCAAATGAAGACTAAGTGAACAAAGCAAGAAACATATTGAAAAGGATTGCTATATATAAAAATTGCTTGCTTTGCTCACTAAATGCATGCACCTTACTTCAGAAATGTGAATGCTTAACAACCTTTTCAACATTCCCAGATGTAGTGTTTCGAGCATTCAACTTACTGAAGCCAACAAATTATGACAGATATGTAGTTTTACTTTTAATAAGTATGCTGCAAAATTTGTCGTCCTTTTGGTTTTTTTTAATTTGTCATAAAGTTTCTTTATGACAAATTTGCCTGAACTGTAATCCGACTAGTTTACCTAATCGAACTTAGTCGTCATGAACCAGTTTTCACTTCCATTCCAAAAAATTACTGGAGTAATGAAAATAGACCGATAAGAAGCTCTTATCTTTGTAGGCGTTTTAGATCCATACCAGTAGAGGTACAAACACACATGCTCACTGTATGATTTTAATATTGTAGATTTTTAAACCCATCTTACTAAAAAATAGTTAAAAATAGTTACTAATACTACCTACCACAAAAGAATTGTAATTGTAGTTGCAACTACAAAGATAGTTCTTTTGTGGTAGTTAGTATTAGTCATTGGTGATTTATTTAAAAGTAGTAAGGTAGTGGTTGCAACTCCTTTTTTACTGTAGTTAGTTTAATTACTTTTTTAGTAGTTGTTGCCCATCGCTGTAATTTTTTTTATTTGGCATTACCAGATAAAAATACACATTTCATCCTCACAGATTGCCGTACATGCGAAACCAGTCCGTTCCAATACCAGACTGCACGACTGAAAAAGAAGTCCGTAAAATGATGAGTACAACAGTCAGTATTCTCAAACGGCTTCACTTGGAAGATTGTATTTGTCCAAAGCCTTGCAAGGAAATATTGTACAACAAAGGAATAAGTGGTGTTATTCGAAGAAGTGATAATTTTCCACGAACAGGAGTTACACTTGAATTTTTATCTAATAAAAAGCTCCTAATAGAAGAAAATGCAACCTATGGTACCTTTTCTCTTTGCTCTGATATCGGAAGTGCATTGGGTTTATTTGTAGGATTCTGTGGTCTGCAAGTAGTAGAACTAGTAATGGCTTTGGTTGCTCGAATTATGAATGGTAGATCGAATAAAATTTCCCCTCAACACGAATCTAAAGATGTTCATATAACTGCTACTTCTAATAAATACCGAAAGAGGAAGATATGTTCTGGCCATTTGACTAAAATTCCTTGGTATTTGATACTGATGACTAGTTCTGGTTTGTGCATCTACCAGTGTGTAGATAGGATTAACTATTTTTGGAGCGATCCATCTGAAATTATGACATACCACAATTACAACGAAAGCATCTTGTTTCCATTGATTACGCTGTATAATGATGAAAACATCATTAATTTTCAACTCTTTGTTAACGATGTAAGTAACTAATAACCCAGAAAGTACTGCCTAAGGGTAATTCAGTTTTTAATGAAACGACGTAGGACATTTTGTTTCTTTCTGATTGTAGTCTGTCATTTCTTGTTTGTTTTCCATCTGTTCCTTTTGAAGCTTACGTTATCCATTTTCTCACTTAATGCTAACTATATTTCTAATGAGAATTCAATTCGCCTTTGCATCGTACGTATGTATCGTATGCCTTCTGCCAGTCTGTGAAACTTCAAACTACTTTAAATTTGGCAGCAAAAAAATACAAATTAACACACTGTTGTCCTTGGAGATTTCAACTTCCCTGAAATCAAGTGAGAACCTAACTTTTCTATGGAATTGGTCGCATCCCCATCTCATTTTTTTTAACTACAATGAACGACAATCTCTTGTTGCAAGCTGTAACCATTCCAACACGATTCAGACTTGGTCAAATTCCTATCGTTCTCCTATTTAGTTGTTTCACGATGAACTTATAGTTCAGTCCCTTAACTCTCTTTCAGCTATTGGCAAAAGCACCAACATTATCCTTTTTCTTGTTTTAGACTTATCTACTAACACAATGCCAGTGTCAAACACAATTACCATACCGGCAATTCTTATTAATAGTATCGTTGATGGAATTGGCTGGCAGGAGAAATTTGATGGACTGTCCTGTAGTGATGCCCTCGATTTTTTCACAATTTTCTCCGAACCATTTGTGAAACTCTTATTCCCAATACTAAGTTTTTCAAATATTCTACAAAACAGCTTGCCAGGTTTTCAAGTCATCTTACACAGATTAAATCAACACGAAAAAACACGTTTGGGATCAGAACAAAACTGAACCTTCTGACCTTAACAACAAAGATGTCCTAGCTACTGCAGTCCAGAAAAGGAAAGTAGATTGTGAGGGATGTGTTGCCTTTGAAGGCCTAACTTCACCAAAACATCTTTTCGGTTATATTAACGCAAAAAGGAAAACGCAACCTCTTGCTGCCCTTAAAATTAGGAACAAATTATTAGTGACGAATTATTTATTGCGGATGAACTTGGTAAATATTCTCACTCTGTCTTTACTCCTAATCTTAATTACTTTAGCTGCAGCATTTAACCCTTTTTCGAAGTCCTGAACCAGATGGTATTAATCCCATCTTGCTTAAAAGTAAAAACATGGCTTTGAAAAGGCAAATTTTGCACAACTCATCTTCTCACTGCAATTGATTTCTGAAGTAACTTGACAACGGTTACTTGCAACACTATCTTTTTAGACTTAAAAGTCCATCCCACTATTCTTTCCAAATTACACAAACTAAACTTGTCACCTAACCTTGTTTAGTGGTTAGTCAGGTGCATAAAATTTATCACTTTAAATTTTGTTATCTTCGAGGGCATTTCTTCCTTGTATTCTTGCTTTATTATTATCCGTTTAAACTGTACTGTGGTATTTTAAGTCTATACATACATTTTACGAAAATTGTATTATTAGTAGGAATGACGTTTCCATGACGTTTCTATAGATTTAACATTAAAAGTACAGACAAGTTATCAAATATCATTCGCGTAAATAAAGCGAGTTGATAGATTCGTCCCAAAATGGCCACTGTCTTTAAACAGAAAATTGGAAGCTCGACCCACAACGACGAATTCATAACTTAATTAACAATTGGGTTGAATTAAAACTCAGCCAAATGGGTTGGTAAATGGGAACACATGATGAGAGCGAGAGATAAGTCTCGTTCAAAATTTTATGAAAACTTCATAACATATGTGATACTTATTGATTTTATAGAGCGAGTGTTTGTTTGTAAATGAGATGGTTACACTACTCGGAAATATTTTGTGCTAGTATACTAAAATCTGTCAATGTCATGTTCACGGTGGTACACCTGTTTTATTCTGCGTTTTTTTGGTTTAAGTAATAAAAGGTATAAAAGGTGATCTAATGTAGAGCCACACTTCAATGAAACGACTGCAACATTTACAGTGGAAAAAAAGTTACGTTAATTAGAAGCTCAAATAATTTTCCTGAAAGCTTGTATTAAAGGCATTTCTTTATACTTCTAATTATAAACCATACAGCAATACAATTCTTGAGCAAACTGAAATGTCTAATACCACGAAATGGCCATAATTATAATTATTATTAAATATATTGGATAATACGCTAATGGTTGATTTCAAGGAATAAAAATTCCAGTTGGTTCAGGTACAAGTAACAGTGTAAACGAATTTCGGTAAAATGAACTCTTCCCACATTACATCAGGTTAGAGCGATGAGCGTGTAGTCAGATTGGTTTATTAGCATCATGGCCTGCCCATCAGAATCTATCTTATGCCTATTACCTCAAGGGCATGAACACGAATCCTTGATAAATCTTTTTGCTCTTAAAACTATCCCCTTCAATTAAGAAAAAGAGCCACACAGTATTAAAAACACTACTATTTACTGCCGAATGGCCACTAAACACATCACTAGACGAGAGGCTGATTTCAGAATTCGTAGCATAAGTGGAATGAGACAAAACCCCGATGTATGTGGTAATTGCGTAGTGGTGGTGTTTGATGTGTTTCTTGTTATGAGTGCTACAATATCGTTTAAACGACGTCAAAATTTAGATTCGTCATGTTTTTAATATAATCACAACTCACGCATTGTGCCAGTAACCTGGTTCAGCTAGCAACAATTACTAAACCCCGAAAAAAGATAATAGAGATTATCCATTTGTTTATAAACAGAGTCGAATATGAACTATACCAAGAGGTCAATAATTAAACAGTCATTGTAGGGAACTAAGGTTACGAGCATTCTTTTCAAATACAAAATGAGGGTGTCCTCCGATATGAAAACAATTATGCTATCGGAATGGTAGTAGTCTGTAGCACAACAAAATCAGAACAAGAACACAAACCACTAACACCCAATCCCTCAGCCATGATTGCCGAACCAACGTGTTCAAACGAACAGCCACCAAACTCCAATAATGTCCTAGCAAGTGCTGGTAAGAATCAAGTATGGGTATAAATGACTTATTTACATTGCTTTCAACATTGCCGAGGAGGATATGCAATTTACATCTCCGCCGAGGACGTCTATTGCTGGCATTCGATGCGGAGGTATAAGTCGTGTATCCTTCGAGGTATTGTTGAAAACGATGTAAATAAGTAATTTATACTCATACTTGATTGATGCCAGCAGTTGCTGGGTCATTGTTGGAGTTTGGTGGCTGTTCGTTAGAACACGTTGGTTCGGCAATCATGGCTGATCGCTTCAGTGTAAGTGGTCGGTGTTCTTGTTCTGATTTCGTTATGCTACAGACTACTACCATTCCGACCAGTCAGGAGGCATCATGAAGGCTTTTGCTGCTATTTAAAAAAAATGTGTTACTGTTAGTGAGTTCAGCCTATTTTTTTTATTAAGTTTTTGTTTTGTTTTTGGAGAGTTAAGGCTTAAGGAGAGTTTTGGAGAGTTTTGGTTGATTTCTTTGTTTTTGGTGTGTTGTTGAATTATGTCTATTTTTCTATCGTAAGAAATGTTAGATTTTGGTGTGTTTATTTAATTGTTGTCATGGGTTCCGGTGCAGGTTTGTAGATTTTTTTTTTAATATTCAAGTATAAATTCACTTCCTACGCTATGTACCTATGCTACTCAGGACTTTGTTGTAAGTGGAAGTTAACTACTTAACCTTCACTTACAACAATGCACCATGTAGCATTGTAGCGGTAGCGAATTTATACAGACATTTGTAACAATAAAATTTGGGTATAAACTTAATCATACATAGATTAATCAAATCGCACAATCAAACAAGTCGGTAAAAAAAGCTTAAAAAAATTCTTAAAGCTTTGATTCGTTGTATGTGTGGGTATTAGTCCAATTGGTTACAATTTTACTATACGGCTGCATGTTATAAATAAATTTATTCTGTATGCAGATTTCAACAGACGAAATAGAGATTTTGAAAATACCGTGTAATCACGAAGCACCTGTTTGTTTTGTTATCAAACCAAGTAAGTGGGTTACTTAGTTTATTACCGCTTTATTTAATGTCCATTTTAGTAATGAACATTGGTATTAAGGTGCCAATAGAATGGACTATATGTGGTATTATTTTTTTTACCATTCTGGTGAAGTTGTATGAACAAGTTATAAATACTAAGTTAAAAGAAATATTCTTCGTAAGATTATATACCTCAGTACGCACGTAATCCTTGCATGACTGAGGTAGAATGAGGGTTTCTCAGGTTTAAATTCACAAGAGCTGTATCCCTGAAACAGTATAGCGAACTAGTCCTAACTATGGGGTGCGATCCCCCAACAACAGTTATTTCACTCATGCAAGGAGGGAAGTCAGAGACAGGGAAGAAATAAAGATTGGGGAAGCACCGACATCACAGAATCAACAATAAGTAAGACAATGCCAGAAGATTCAAGAGGAATTAACAATAAAGACATTATAAGAAATGTATGAACGACAATGGAACACAGTGCAGCTGCAGTCTTCAAGCTTCAATAGGACATTGTTACAGTTAATTTATAACAGTTGCCATTCTTAAATAAGCTCATTAGTGGTATCAATTTGTCAATTAGACATTTTAGGTAAACAAACTTGGGAAGAAGTGCCTCGTTATGGAGGGTGGTGAAAACGCCTCGACACGATCCTCCACTTTTACATTAGTTTGGAAAGAAAAAGCCATTAGGAAATAAGGACCATCTGTTGAGGTTCTTAGGTCAATTATCTTCTATGATTAGTTACAAGCATTAGACATATTAGTATGTAGAAAGAAAATATAAGTTTTACAACCTTAATATTTAGAGTTTCATTAATGTGATTAAAATGAGTAAAAAAGGTAACGACCAATGACACAAAGTGAACATCAAAACAATGAATATTTTGGCTGAGGCTTCGAAGGCATCCACACTTCTGGTAAAGCTGGGCCGCATCCTGTGCCTATCACATGCAAGTCAGTGGTCCGGTATGACGAGGTTGTTTCATTGGGCTACACTCCTCTGAATCATCATCTTCGTCTTACAACTTGGGTTGCGTGCTACATTTAAGGTGTCACCACCATCCACCATGTCACTTACCAAGCGAGGGTCGGAAAGGCTCTGCTATGTCTACCTCTTCCACTGTGTGTTCACAACTAAATTCTAAGCCTTCCTATCCTCTCCCAATATTAAGTCCTGTAGACGGGCTGCATTCCTCAGTCCTATAGAGGAGCCATTGATGAGTTTTAAATCGTTACAGACGGACAGGGAGACTGGGCATTCTGGATGCCACATAAGTGCTGCACGGATTCAGCAATTCAATAAGCAGCACTGCTTCTGTATACTGTGCCTGTTGTGTCTAATGATACATTAGGGAAGAATCGATGTAGTGGGAGTCAGGAGTAGTGGGTTTTTGGTTTCTTATGGCTACTGTTGTGTCTGTTAAAGGATTATGAATGACAACAGTTCCACTTAGATTAGGTCCAAAGTGAGCACTCTACCACCCTACAGTAGGGCTTCTATACCATGTGGAGTTCTTGACAGTTGATGCCTCGTAGAATCCACATGCAGGCATAGTCCTCTGTTAAGTGGTATCCTGTTGCTGTTATTTTGTCAAGGAGTTATCTTGCTCTGCCGATATAAGGCTTAAGACTTCCATCGGGTGCATAGGAGTGTTGGTTATTTTTCTTATCGCAAACAAGTGATGGAAAATGGGGATTTTTTGACAAAATTAGTTTGCAGCCTGTCCCATATGGGCCCTGCAAGGGTTATGTTGGAGAAACAATGTCGGAGCCATTGGGTGCATCGTCAAAAACATTCTTTATTTTTTTGTGTCCAGTCACTTATTTATTTTGACGTTGCTGCACCTTATCTAACGTGTTGCCTTGTATGATGCAAACCGTCTAAAGTTTTTCAAATGTGTAGTAATGCAATTGGGGCTTACAATAATTACACTAACTCTTAGATCCAGTAAGTTAGTGTCACTATTCCTATATAGACCTTCATGTGGTGTAGTGCCACTAGCTGGTGCATTTGCTGCTATAGGGCAGGCATCACTGGGCGAAGCTACTGCTTAGCCCTGCTATTCTCTATAGCTGTCGTAGGGCTTTTGTATCATCTGATTTGTGTCTTTGGCATCTAGCGTAACAGGGCTGAGTCTTGAAACTATTCATGGTACCAAAACGGTAGTATGGATGCGTCTTGAAACTCTACGTGGTACCATTATAGTAGTAAGAAGGCATCTTGAAACTCTGTGTACTATCATTACGTGTTTGAGGTTTGGGTGGTTGACACGATTCCTAGTGTATAACCGACACAATTGATCCGATCCCTCTGGACCTGTGAGACCTGAAAGGAGAAGAATTGAATCCAGGAGTCCCGAATCTTGAATTCTGGGGCTGAGGCCAGTGTTACATGACATCTTGCAGCTCTACTCAAGAAAAAGACAATTAGCAGGGTTTCTGCTACAACAGGGTTAATCTGTTTTTTGGGAGGTTTTACTACTGCTACTGAAGTAAATGGAAGGCCGTTATAACACTCATGCGCGTAAGTCGTCCCCATTTTTTGCTCTCACCATATCTTGTTCATCACGTTATCAACGTTCACAGAAATTTTGGCTTCACTATTACGAGAAACATTGGAAAACCAATGGAAATGGTAACTCACGAGCCGCACATTGAAGTGGTGATCCTTGCGTCACTGTGGGATGAAGCTGGTTTCTCAGGTCTAAGTTCACAATGCTATGGAGCCCTAAAACAGTATAGTGAACTACGCCTAATTCTGGGGAGCCAGCTCCCAAAAACAGTTACTTCACACATGCAAGGAAGGAAGTGTGAAAAAGAGAAGAAACAAAGAGTTGGGGCAACCGAAGTCGCAAAATGAACAATAGATGAAAACAGTACAAGTATTGTTTAAGAAAAGCTAGAAGATTCGAAAGGGAACTACAAAAAAGATGGCGTAAGAAAGGTACGAGCGATAATGGAAGACTGTACAGCTGAACTGTACAAGCTTCAAAAGGATATTATGTGCAATTCCGTTACAGAAACAATGCAGATATAAAATAAAGAGTAGCATCAACTGACATAGGATGTTTAGGATATACAAACTTGGGGAAAACTGCCACTCTCTGGAGGACGATGGAAATGCTTCATTTCAATTTTTTAATTGTACGATTAAAGATAATTTTTTAAAAAATTGCTGCAGGTATTACTATACTGCAATTGTAAATTAATGAAACGAATGTGTTTATCATTTTCGGTTTGTGATTTTATTTTCTTCAGTGCCTTTTTGAGTGATTTTAATTTATATTGAATTTAATAAAGCAGGACCGTGCCAGAGGGTACACAAAGGGTGGGGGTTAGAGAATCCTATTTTGCTGACTTTCCTTTATGTTTTTATCAACTAGTTTTCATAATCACAGTAGCACAGCCGAGAAAGCATTTTGGAATAGGCTTGGCAAAACCAGCAAGCGGGTCTATGGGAGCATCATAACCTCTCCAAGTGGGGTACGTGGAAGGAGAAAAACATAGGAAGCAGATACATTTGTACATGGCTTCTGAAAGATATGTTTTCAACATATTGTTATGCAACGTTTGCTGGTTTTTCTTATTATTTCTGCAACTTCAACAGCTTGAAAGCCTATTTCAACAACTTCTGTATTTTATACATTTTCTTTTAAATAGTTGTGTTCCTTTAAGTAATATTTACAAATTAATACATTATCTTAAAGTAAACATGAATAATTTAGGTTCGTAAAATGTTGGTTATTTCTAAAAAAAATGAAAATTTGCCAGAATACTTAAGTTTTGGGGTGAATATATTTTTAGTTGAAACTACTGCAGCAACTACTGAAATCAACTTTTGAATCGCAGTGGTGATGAGTTTTAGTGGAAAAGAGGGCCATCTGATGTTTCATTTTGCTGTCTTATGTCAATCGGACATTTCATAAAATTATATTACATTACGCATTGAAATGAAGAAAAAGGTTGGAGAGAATCGTATCAATATTGATTTAAGTAACGTTCTGGGCATTACCTGGAAAACTTAAATCATGGTGATGATGGGATAACATGATTGCTAGTGAATACCAAGCGTAAGGGGTATTTTGCACGTGGTTTGGTCCGGTAACTAAGATAAGAAAACGTAAACAATATTTAGTTATAAGCTTGACCCCTAACCATCAGCGTAAAAAAGTTAACACAGAGTGTTTTGTGAGTGTGGATGGTTAACAAAATATCCACCCTCTATGCTGTTAAATTTAAATATCATTTTGATGAAACTGTGTAGCAAATCTCATGATGCATATTTTTTTGTTATAAATAATTGTTACTTATTTCAGGGGGACTACTGCCATGTAGAGGTGAAATGTGCAAATTATCAGGACGAATGCAAGCCAGTGGGTCTTATACTGTTATTCCAGTAAGTTATGGCAAATTTCGAATCATCCTTTATTTATGGCTTTAATTGCTTTTCCTCAAAGACGAGGTAGTTGAATGCATTTTATCGGGCAAGGTCGATCCACTAAGAGCGAGTATGTCGAATGAAGTCTACAAGTTCATATGTTATTACTTGGTCTGGTTTGAGATCGAGTAGCATTTTTAGACCATTTAAAGGAACTTTAACTCCGACAGCAGAAACGTAGTGGAGGATGGGTTGATGGTCATATTCGAGGACATCCATTGAAACTTACGGATGGGGTGTCCACAAAAAAACTGTAGGTTACACTTTTTTGCTAAGAGGTTGTTACTGTTATGAATTCAAGTCCTAGAGAAGTAATGTTGAAATAAGATGGCTGTGACAACTCGGCCTGCAATATTCTCCCAACATGTGCTCCTTGTTTTCTTGATTCTACAATTGATTTTGTCTTTCTTACATTTGGATATGAATTTACTGACGACTGCTCGTTTTACACATTTTATATCTAGCAGCTTGGCACCAATGGCCTTGGTTGGCACTAATGACCTTGCTGTCGACACGCCATTAGGTCCTATTAAATTTCTCTATCAGATAAACTTTATTTATTATCATTATTGTGATTATAATTACAGTCAATATTGTTAGTTATTTATTACGTAATTATTAATTGATGAATTTATTATTTTTATTACTAAAAATACTTAAGAACTCGATTGCATAAAATACTTAATAAAGCCTTTAAAGTACGGTTTGATAAACACAAAACCACATTCACGGAAAATAATTAATGAAATTAATAAAATTAATTACATGAAGTATACAATTATGCGATTAAAACTAATAAGTATAAGTATAAAAAATAAAAATAAATGGCTGATTTTTCTTATAGTTATAGATTTATGTGGAAAAAGAGGAATGAGTTACACAGTTCCGAATACGTTCAATAAATTACTAGTGAAACCCATGAACATAAATAATTTGTATAAAATTATAAAATAAATTAAAGAATGGCTGATTATATCAACCAAGAATTATTTACCATAATAAACATGATTTTGTCATAAACTGCCTATGAACATAGTTGAATAATTCATTTTAAAATGTATCCCTCACTTTTTCAAACTATCTTGCATTTCTTTTAGGTGTGAAAATTATTTAAAATTAATTTTAGATTTTATCGTTGAAATTTCGTAAAGCGTAATAATGTAAATCTGTATCATTTTAAAGAAAATTTAACAAAGTTAAAATGGAAAATGATCGTCAATTTAACTGTTCATTGAATATTTGTAAATAATTATAGAAAATAATTTTAATTATTACAATTACACGTACAGTTTCTTAAGCGACATGTGCAACCATGGTGTAGCATTAATGGAATATTGATGTACCAATAAATTATTATTGTTATTATTATTATTTAATATTAATAAACAATATTTAAACTGAAGTTTGAAATGGATGGCGTTGAATTTCGTACAGATAAGACAACAAGGAACAAAAGAAGACTTACTACATCGCTCTGGGTGAGTTTGGAGTACAGATATTGACATTTGAAAGTCTGAATCGGGCGAGCGTTGAAGTGAACTGAGAAGTGGTGCACTGACAAGTGACGTAGAAGTGAACCTTAGGGAACGTGCGCAAATTACACAAGCAGTTACAATGTCGAGGTGCCAAGAGTGTGAAAACTGCATTCAAACAAATGAAGGTGTTTTTTAACATGCTTTACATGCAAAGGAAAATACCATAATACCTGCACTGGTTTAGCTAATACCACAATAAGAGCTATGGGAAAGAAAAAAAAAGAAGAATGGGGGTGCAAAAGATGCAGAAAACAAAGACAAAATTCAAATAGCATTGAAGATGATCCTGATGAAAATACGGAGGCACAAGACAAAGGAACTGAAAGAAAAGACTGCGAACAAGATGAAAGTACAAACGGAGCTAGTAACGAAACAATGACAAGAATTGAGAAAAAAATTGATGATATGAAAAAGGTGAATGAAAAGATCCTAGAAGGAATGCACTTTATTGAGAAAAAATACGAAGATATGCGTATTGAAAACATTGAAATTAGAAAAGAAAACGAAGCAATAAAAAAAAGACTAAAAACTTTGGAAGAAAAAATCGACAAAATTACCAGCAACAATGAAGACACGCGAGTGCTACATGAAAAAGTGAGTGAAGTGCAACAAACACAAAACAAAAGTGAGCAATATAACAGAAATAGGAATATTGAAATTTTTGGTGTAGAATCAGAAAAAAATGAAGATATACGTGACACTATACACAGAAATGTTGATGGATTGGGAATAGAAAACTTTGAAGAGAAGCAAATCGAAAGAGCCCATAGACTACCAAAGAAACACAAAACAAAGCCGGAAACAATAATTGTACAGTTTAGAAGTAGGCTTGCAAGAGATGAATGGCTCAAAGGTAAAAAAGGTCGCATCACTAGCAACGACATTTTTGGCAACGGAAATAACATGAAAATTTATGTGAATGAACATTTGACCCCTTTTTACAAGGAATTACTGTGGAAAACAAAAGAACAGCTTAAGCAAGAATTTAAGTTCATCTGGATTAGAGAAGGAAAAATTCAGCTGAAGAAAAACGAAAACGAAAAATACATTCACACAATCAAGAGTCTGCTTGACATGGAAAATCTGGTGAAACAAATTACACCAAAATAATGGCGATGCAACTTTTTGAAGATGAGGAAAATGATGTTGAAAGTAATGTAGTAAACTGCTTCAGTGATTTAAAAACAAAATTATTAAATTTGGGTAACAATAATTGCCTGGTTGGTTTGCAGGTAAACATCAGAAGCTGCAGATTGAACTGGGACATTTTTCAATTAGAAATTGGAAAGAGTGAGATTGATTGGGATTACCTGGTATTAACTGAAATAAACATAAAAAATGACGAAACGCAAAACTATTGCCTTGAAAATTATGAACAATATAATTCATGTAGAAATATACAAAAAGGTGGTGGAGTGATGATATTCTTAAAAAAAAATATGTTTCAAGATATCGTAAGCAAAAGTTTTTGTTTTGAAAATAACAATAGCATCGAAATAAATTTCACATTCAGGAACAATTATTATAAAATAATAGCGGTTTATAGAATGCCTTCATCTAGCAGACAAAATTTTATGAAATTTTTGAAAAAATTGTTAACAAAAAACTGTAATAGGAATACAAACGTAATTGTTTTAAGGGATTTTAACTTCAATCTTTGGAAAGAAACTAGGGATAACAGTGAAAAATATGCTATCGAAAAATTCGAAAATTTGCTAGCATCAATGGGATACATACAAAATATTACTTCACCGACTAGAGAGGAATACATAATGAACAAACTGACTAAATCATGTCTCGATATAATCTTTACAAAATCTAGAACTTTTGTGAATACTGGGTTTATTGTTAAACAAAAAATAGCAGATCATTACTTTACAATACTTGAAACTTGTAATCCCAATGACTT
>JAHWFP010056777.1:0-29868 GCA_023313725.1 Lithobius niger
GTCCCAAGACTACTCTGTCCCAAGACTACTCTGTCCCAAGACTACTCAAACAACTCAACAAAAAAACGACTACAGCTGACATAATGATACACGCCTTCAAGTACGGACTTGAAACTACAAATTAGGATGCACCTCAAACGATCGAAAAAAACATGGTTTAAGAAAACCAAAACTGCTAGAATGACTCACCAAACCTCGACACACCTCTCATAAATTAAGTTAGTTCTGAAAGCCGAAAATTAGGTTGATTTATGGGAAAAAAAACCCTTTGGGGAAAAAAACCGTCGCAGAAAATATTACTCTTCACGAGCAACCAAACACAAATTGAATGCTTATTACAAGCCCAAATTAAATATTGCGATAAGGCAACCCAAACGCCAAAGCAGTTTCCCCCGTCATTAAACCATCCAAAATTCTAAAGTAGGCTTTACAGCCAAACTAAGCCTTAAATAAAAATTTGTCCGAAGTAAAAACGTTTCCGTTTTACCTCCCAAGTTAAAAACCCAAAAAATCCAAATTAGGCCTAAAAATAGGCTTAACGCCAAAAACCCTGAAAACGGATCCCCAAGACCCTTCTGCATATGCCTACCAAATTTCAGCAAGATCTGAACACGTTAGGCTTAACTAGTAGCATAGGCCTAACTACACAATGGAACTTAAGGCCCAGGCTTAGCCATTGCTCGGCTTACCGACGTTTCACCTTAAGCTCCCAAAAACCTAAAACGGGCCTAACAAAAACCCAAACAAGAGAACCCTAACTTGGGCCTAACTAAATTCGCAGTAAACCCAAAGGACACTCCCGGGTTTCGGCACCATGACCAAAAATAACTAACTGTGGGAGAGCTACCTAATTAGACTGAACCAAAGACTAAGGGAAGCTGGGGAACTTTGGGGTTAAATTAGGGTAAATAGACTTAGTTTACGTCGGGGGAAATGCCTAACCACAATTGGGCCTACTAGAGGCCTAAAAGCCAAAAATCCCCCTAACTAGGAAACCTAGCAGGGGTTGAAGGAGGACCAGCCAGTTGGCTGGCCCGAAGGCTTTCTGATTTTTTTGTGCTGGCCCCCTTGCTTAAATACGATTTGGTAACCCCTGGCAACCGCGAAATGGCCAGGGTATTGTGGGTAATAGAAAGTTGTAGGGGGTTCTAGAGGCAGGAACCGGAAACTAAATTTTAAGACATAGATAATGTCCACCTGCGTAAGAATGACACCCAAGACTAAGATTGGACATTGGCCCCAGGAAACATGAAAGTAAACAACATACAAGTAACAAGAATTGCGACACCATCCTTGAGGCTTGACCAACAAATTCTTGCGGAGCGAGCCAAAATCATTAAATTTCGTAAAAAAATCTTTCTTGGCAGTACAAATCAAACCAGTACTGAATCCCCAACGAAATACCCCCGAAGGCCCAAGTGCCCCCCCCCAGCTCCCTTATGCCCCCCGCCCCGCGGCCCCCCCCCCCCTGCGGCTTGGCCAGAAAATTCTTGCAGTTCGAGCAACATATTTATGAGTATTCTAATATCAACGATAAAGTTGATCCTTAATCCTATCCTTGGTTTAATTGACAAGCATGCTCCGTTTGTTACCTTTAAAGGTATAAGGCCTAGTGCTCCCTGGTTAACTGATTCTACTAAGTCATTCATTATAAGAAGAGACAGAGCTAAAGCCTTGTTTAACAAAACTTAAAATTCAGTCCTCTTGGAGAATTATGAAGATCTGAGGAATAAAGTTAAAAAGCTCGTGCGTAATGCAAAGGTGCACCATTTTGTTGATCGAGTGAATATTATAATATGTTTTGGCGCCATCTCAAGCAACTTGGTGTACATGGTAGGCACCATTCTGGTATTGATACTGATTATTCTCCTGATGAAATAAATCAACATTTATTAACAATCAAAAATCTACAAATATCGACGAAACACCTGTCAAAAATAACATTTCGCAGTTTTATACCTTTAATTCGGATACCAAGTTTTCCCTGTACCTCTTCTGAGCAACAAATGAGTAACATCATCCAAACCAATTGTACTAATGCTACTGGTGCTGACAAGATTAATTCTAAGATGGTCAAACTTTGCCTCCCTTTTGCAATACCAGCCATTACTCACATTATCAACTGCTCCATTACCTCTTGTTAATTTCCTGATTTATGGAATCTGGCTATGATTAATTCAATCTCTAAAAATATTAATAATCTTCGTCATATTATCATTTTACCTTGTCTGTCAAAATTTTTAGAACGTGTTATGGCAAATCAGTTACAAGATTATACAATATTTTTAACCTTAATCAGTCTGGTTTCCGAGATAAGGACAGTACTACTACATACAGTTGTTGTTTTTTCAATATTACTAACGATATTTTCAAAGCTATGGATGAATCCAAATTTACTTCCCCTGTGTTGCTGGATTTTGCTAAAGCATTTGATACGGTTTATCATCCTCTTTTACTTTCCAAGTTGCGTGTAATTGGCATGGACCAGCGTAGCTTAAAAGTCATATCTTCAAAGGGTTCAAAGGATTTAACGAGCGTTAACCACTCCTGGTCATCTGCCCGAAGCCCTAAGGCCCTATGTCTGCAACAGCCAGATTACCAGGTGGTCACCCACCCAAGTATCAATCCAGCCCAATGCTGCTTAACTTCGGGGATCTGACGAGAACCGGTGTTTCCAGCACTGCAAGTCATATCTTTCTGATAGAAAACAATATGTTCGTGTAAAAAGTAAAACACCTCCTTTTCTCATTGTTCAATCTGGTGCTCCACAGGACTCTATTCTAGGCCCTTTGTTGTTTGCTGTTTTCATTAACAATTTGCCTAGCTGCATTGTTAATTCTAGTCATCACATGTTCGCTGATGACGCCCGGTTAGGTGAGGTATTCTCCCCACTTGATAATGATAACTCTCGTGGCGAACTTAATCGTGATATTTCTAATGTCCATAATTGTCTCCGGCTAATGGAATGGCACTTTAAATGCTAATTATAAGTGCCAGCACATCATTGTTGGATCACAGTAGCTTTTTTCAAAAATATCCTATATATGATCAGTCATTATAATACTATTTTTGTTAATAGTACTACGCATAAAACTTGCCATTCTGCTAGAAACCTCGGTGATCTTTGATCAGTGCCTAACTTGGGATTCGCATATTCATACACAATGTTGTACTGCCATGCAAAGGATTAGATTTCTTTCTAAGTTTAAACATTTTCTGAGCATTAGGACCAAAGATAAACTTGCCTCCGCCTTAGTTATTCCATTATTGGATTACTTTGTCAGTTTATTTTAACGTTACCAAATCCTGTTTCAGTTTTTTTAACACCACCAAATCTTCCCTCAAGCAGGTCAGAGGGTCCAAAACGCGTGTATTCGTTTCATTTTTAATCTTAAGACGTTCGATGGTGTAAGAGACTATCTTAAAATTATCAAGTGGCTCCTTATGGCTCAGAGGTGTACTTTGCATTCGCTCATAATTGTGTACAAGTCTTTGCATTACAAAGAACCATTTTATTTGTTTACCTTATTTAATTCTGCACTGGCTGACAACAGTTATCCAACAAGATTTAGTCATGGCCGCCCCTTCACTCCCCCGTCACTGTCTTACTACTAAATACCAACCGTCCTTTCTGGTTCAGAGCATGAAGTTGTGGAATGATTTGCCCGAAGCCATTAAACTTGTCCTAGTGTTGGAACTTTCAAAGCTCAATTATTCCGTCACTTGTTTAACTCCTTTCCTTCCCTTCTCTTTCTTTTTTTCTCCTGTCTCCCCCGCCCCTTCCCCCCTAACCCCCACTACCCCATCTTCTTGTTTACTTTAGTTTTTGCTACTGTCTGCTGATATTGCAATTAGATGTTTTGGGTTAGGTTGGGTATAGTTGGGTTAGGTTTTGTAATTATATGTTTTGGGCCCAGCACCTAAACCTCGCCCTTTGTGGCACAATCAATTTTTATCCCCGGATTTGTTGATCACATCGACTTTCACGTGCTGCGCAATAAAGTTTATTATTATTCTATTATTATTAAGCAATAAATTTTGCATACAAGTCTTTCTTCGCAGTACAAATCGAACCAGTTATGGAACCCCCACGAAATACCCGCAATAGCCCCCCGTGCTCCCCCTCTATCATCCTCTCTGAGACGTGACCAAAAAATTTCCAAATGGAGCTTAGAGCATGAAATTTGGCATACAAGTTCGAACCAGGCAAACCCCATGAAATACCCCGAATTGACACCATTTCCCTGATGCTTGACCAACAAATTTTTTTCCAATCGAGGAAAAGAAGTAAATTTGGTATACAACTCATTCTTAACAGTACAAATCGTACCAGCCATTCAACCTTCTACTGGATTGATATTTCAGTCCACTCTGCCTGTAATAGGCCCAAAGCCAATTTACTAGTAATATTTCTGATTGATGGTGGCAATTTTTTTTTAGTATTCGTTTAATTGATTGTATTGTCATTTCAGAGCCTGATCCACGTTGTCTTTTTTATTTAGTTTATTCTACTGTTTTTTTTTTAATTTTTTTATTAAGTTTATTAAATCATTGCCCATCCATTCTTTCCTCTTACTTCCATTTGTGTTGGTTTATCGGTCTTCATTATGAGGTTGTTTTCATATATTTTCATAATAGCGTCCTCAATTATATTATAAATCTCATTTGTTTTGTGTTATTTTGTTTTTCAAGATATTCCCAATTTATCTGTTCCAACCATATCTGAATGTTTTTAAGTGATCCAGTCCCTGGCCTAGGGCGCGCCCCCCCCCCCAGGAATTTTTGAGTGGACGGATGAAACCTGTTACAGGGGTCAGGTACATTATAGTAGATTTAAAAAAAAAAACAGAGGTAGACATCTGAGAAACTTCATCCGAATTTTCCAGAACCAATTTTCCAATATGGCCGTTTTTTCGATGAAATTAAACATACCTTTATGCTTTCACCTGTCCTATCGGATTCCAAAAGAGTTACATCGGCTTCTGGATGATTAAAACATGGTTGTAATCAAGCCACCTGCACAATGATACTAAATTTGTGTCAATATGTCAGCCGAAAGTGGTAAAAAAAATACGGTGTACGCAAATCAATACAAAATCGTATAGTCTACTTGGCATAAAACACCTACAGAGGTTAGCAGTACGTGCTTTTCGAAACAATTAAACAATATGAAAAGAATTGATCCCCACTTTTCAGAAAATCCTAAGTATGTCCATATTGGGCTCTTAGAGGGCTCCTGAGAGCACTTTGAATTAGAAAATCACAACACGCCTTTGCCGCTATGCCATTACCTGTTCACCTTTAAATGGGCTTAGGACTGTCCGTATATAAGTTAAACGATTACGGTTAGGGTTGATGGAAAGAATATCACCACCTTTCAAAAAATTATAAGCATATTCATTTTGGGCTATTAGAGGGCTCCCGAGATCACTTTGAATTCGAAAATCACCACACGCTTTAGCCGCTATGCCATTACCTCTTCACCTTTCAATGATCTTCGGACGGTCCGTGTCTAAGTTAAACAATTACGGTTAGGGTTGATGGAAAGAATAGCTCACCACCTTACAGAAAATCCAAAGCATGTCCATTTTTGGATATTACAGGGCTCCCAAGAGTATAATAATATAGCAATTTACCACATTCATGTGGAGGGCTGCCGGAAGGGTGGTGAGCCACTTATACCGGGCCTGAACGAAACACGAGAGGAGGATGTATAAAAAAGCTGGCACAACAGCAAAAGGTTTTAAAAATATTTTTTAAAACTCTTCAAAAACTTTTCCAACGATTGAGTCTTCAACATTCTACGGAATCCAGATACAGTGTCCATGATTACTGTTTCTGCGCTAACTGAGTTCCACACTGGTACAATGCGGACGGAAAAAATTTTTTTTCGACATTCAAGATGGGTGCCCTGAGCCATCAATTTCCATCGGTGGCCCCTGGTTGCATGTGTGTGTGTAGAGACATCGAAAAAGGGCAGATCGACCGAAATCAAACCTCAAAGGATGTTGTAAACAAGAATAAGATCGAATCTAAGCCTGCGGATCTCCAAAGATTCCAGGCCCGTCATCCTGTGGCGATCCTTGTAGTTATACTCACGTAGGCCAGGCAAACTCTTGGTGAATTTGCGTTGCGTAGACTCGATCAAGTCGATGTCCTTAAGTAGGTACGGAGACCGTATTGGGGTAGCGTATTCCAAAATGGGACGGACAAAAGTCTTAAAAGCCCTGATCTTATTCCCGGAGATAAAACATCTGTTTACAATAGCCACCCTGCGAAATGCTGCTGCATAAACCTTCTGGCAATGAAGTGATGGCTTAAGGTTGTCTGTGAACCAGATTCCTAAGTGTTTTTCTTCACACATGGAGGATAAAATTGACTCCTCCAGATAATAGTCTTGACTAGAGTCCCGGGAACCAACCTGAAATGTATGGCATTTCCCAATTGAAAGTGGAAATTGCCACTTTTGTGACCAGTTTAGTACGTTAAGTATTTCGACCTTGAGATAAAGGTGGTCTGTGGAGTTAATGGTTGCGGCACCAATTTTGAGGTCGTCCGCAAACTTATATCCATAGGTGTTACTGGCCGAAAAAGATAGATCATTTAAGTAAATAATAAAAAGTACAGGGCCAAGAACGGATCCTTGAGGAATGCCACAGGGGACAGACACACTCGAAGAAAGTGATCCTTCAATGATGACCCTCTGTGTACGATTTTCCAAAAAGGAGGATATCCAATTCAGGAGTTTACTTTCAATGCCACTTGCAGAAATTTTATGAAGAAGTTTACGGCGCACCACAGATTCGAATGCTTTTCTAAAATCGAAGTAGATGGTTATCAGAAGAAACACCAACATCTAGGATGCATGTTCACTCATCTAAAACCGGAAGTAACTGGTGGGTCGCAGATCGACCAGGCATAAAGCCATACTGATCTGGTGCAATAATGGAGTACTACTGAAAAAGGGGAAGATGGGGTCACGGATAATTGATTCCATAACCTTACATGCAACAGATGTGAGTGCGATAGGACGATAATTCAATGGATCAGATGGCGGTCCTTTCTTATAGGTTGCCACAACCAATGCTGTTCTCCAAATTTCCGGAATACAACCCTGAGTGAAGGAAAGGGAGAACAATTTAGATAATGGGTGACAGATCTCATGTGCAATTTGCCTAAACAAGAATGCTGAAAACCCATCAGGGCCACAGGAATGACTGGGTTTAAGTTTATTTAAGGTCTTTAGTATAGTTAAATGGCTAAAGGACACCTCAGATAGACTTTCGTTTGCTGCCACAAGTGGAGCCAATGAAGGGTTCACTGTCCCATCATCCGTAATGGTATTCGTAACAAAAGTTGTGCTATGAATTTCTGCTTTTTCAAGATTATCTGTAATGAAACAATTTCCGTATTTTAAAGGTGGAAGCGAACGAGATGAAGAAGTCTATTTGCGATAAAGTGTAATAAGAGCCGAACGAGTGCCTTCCATAATAGCACTTTTTTCATGTTCACAATACCATGTCTCAACCAATGTTGAGTAAAGCTTCCTTGATGCATTATATGCAGACTGTGTAGTAGGGCAAGGATTGGATTTAAGCTGCTTCCAATGTTTAAGTTTAAGCATGCTTTGTTTTAGAATATGCCTTGGCATAATTTTCCTGGTACGTGTGTGAAATTTTCAGTCGACATTGATTAATGTGGTTGGTTAAAACGTTCTGAAAGCAAGACCAGACGTGCTCGATAGAATGGTGGACATCAAAAATGACTCTGTCCCAATTAACATCAGCGAGTGTTGTTTTGAGCTTTACAATGTCTAGCTTTCCATTGCCAAAAGAGCGGTTAGGATCAGTAGCATGGGTAATCCCGCAACCCATCAGGTTAACCTGGAAAGAGACTTTATGGTGGTCACTATTTCCCATGTGCTCATCCACCTTCAAATCGAAAATCGATTGATCATCGTGTGAAAACACAAGATCAAGGATATTTTCTCCACGTGTTGGCTGTTCAACAAGTTGCTTCAAGCCCAGGGGCGCAATTAATTCAAGAAAGTATATATGATGACTGTCGCTCGCCCAATTTCTGTACCAATCGACTGTGGAGAGATTAAAGTCCCCCAAGATAATATTAGAATGATCGCTGTTGATTGAGCGTACAATAAAAGTGCACACCTTCAAAATCTCCTCGTCATTCCTGCTATCGGGCATGTAGCACAATATGAAGGTCAATTTATTTTGGGGCTCAGAAATGACGATACCTCCAACCTGGTCCGAGATATCGACAATTGTGATCGGAATTGTAACACGGTGTAGGATTAAAAGGCCCCCCGCCCTGCTACCCTGGCCCCTTCGAATAACCGAATATTTGCTAAAATAGACCATCATTGCATCTGGAAAATTCTGATGCAACCATGTATCGACGACAAAGATAAGATCGAATTGGTTTTGCGCTACAAGCTTCTTGAAGCTGCCCAAATTACCAATTATGCTGCGAGCATTCAACACAACACATGACAGATTCCTAACAACATGGGTATAAGAAGGGTTAAAAATTTTTAAATTATGACATGAAGGGTTAAAATTATGATTGGAAATAAGGTTATCCCCGGGACATGTAGTTAGTTTCCGGATGAGTACGTAGAGCAAAAAGTTCACTTTGGAGAACAGATTTTCCCCTTCTCGTAAGATGTATCATGTCTGGTTCCAATAATGTTGGTTTCGTGGTCTGCACGTATGGCCTTCTCAATGGACACGAAGGTAAAATTATTCTCTACACAGATCTGTCGTAAAAGAAAGTTTGTGTGGCTCTCCCTTCAGTCCAGTTCTCTGTTAACTGAACCAAGCCTTGGAAAAAGGCCGACAATGGAGATACGGGCATTTGGTTTTGCTGCCCGAATTGAAGATGTAAGGGGTGCAAGGTGAAGCACAATTTGGTTTGGTCTGTCGTTAATGATATTATTGGTTCCAGCGCACACAACAAAGGTATCACTCTGTTGCCCGATCTTAATAATTTTTGAGAGCTTATTGATTAAGTCTTGAACCTTAAATCCTGGGTAGGTCCAAATTTGGGAGTCACTATGGCTGCTTCCTCTTAGGGATCTTATAATTGAGTCACGAAGTAGGGTAGTTTTACCTTTCCACCTTGCTGCAAGTATTTTGTCCGGGGTGTTTGTTGGCCCTTCTGATCGTTTCTTACCTTTTCACCTTTAAATGAACGTATGACGGTACCTTTTTAATAAATACAGATGCAAACCTATTTACGTTGCCTTTTGGTCTTATATGTCAGACTGCCTGAGCGGGGAATCGAACCCACGACCTTTGAAACCAAAGGCCGAAGTCCTACCGCTGTGCTATACTACCACGGCCTTTTTCAAGAGTCAAATACAGATGTAAACTTATTTATGTTGCCTTTCGGACTTATATGTCAGACTGACTGAGCGGGGAATCGAACACACGACCTTTGAAACCAAAGGCCGAAGTCCTACCGCTGTGCCATATTGACATGGCCTTTTTCAAGAGTCAAATAAATGTAGATGCAAACTTATTTATGTTGCCTTTCGGACTTATATGTCAGACTGCCTGAGCAGGGAATTGTACCCACGACCTTTGAACCCGAAGGCCGAAGTCCAACCGCTGTGCCATACTGACACGGCTTTTTTCAAGAGCTAAATAAAAAAAACAGATGCAAATTTATTTAAGATGGCTTTTGGACTTATATGTCAGACTGACTGAGCGGGGAATCGAACCCACTACCTTTGAAACCAAAGGCCGAAGTCCTACCACTGTGCCATACTGACACAACCTTTTTCAAGTCAAATAAATTCACATGAAAACCTGTTTACATTGCCTTTTGGACTTATATGTTAGACTGCCTAAGCGGGGAGTCGAACCCACGACCTTTGAAACCAAAGACTGAAGTCTTACCGTTGAGCCATACTGACACGGCGTCGGTAGTAGGACTTCGGCCTTTGGTTTCAAAGGTCGTGGGTTCGATTCCCCGCTCAGGCAGTCTGACATATAAGTCCAAAATGTAACGTAAATAAGTTTGCATCTGTATTTATTTGACTCATGAAAAGGCCGTGTCAGTATGGCACAGGGGTAGGACTTCGGCCTTTGGTTTCCAAGGTCATCGGTTCCGTTCCCCGCTCAGGCGGTATTACATATAAGTCCAAAAGCCAACGTAAATAAGTTTGCATCTGAATTTATTTGACTCTTGAAAAAGGCCGTGTCAGTATGGCACCGCAGTAGGACCTGGGCCTTTGGTCACAAAGGTTGTGAGTTCGATTCCCCACTCCGGCAGTCTGACATGTAAGTCCAAAAGGCAATGTAACTAGGTTTGCATTTGTATTTATTAAAAAGGTACCGTCATACGCTCATTTAAAGGTGAAAAGGTAATGGCATTTTTGCAAAATCGTAAGGTAATTTTCGATTTCAAAGTGCTCTCGGTAGCCCTCTAATAGCCCGAAACGGACGTGCTTTAGATTTTCTGAAAGATGGTGAGCTATTCTTTTCATCAACCCTAACCGAAATCGTTTAACTGAGATACGGACCGTCCGAAGCCCATGTAACAGTGAAGAGGTAATGGCATAGCGGCGAAAGCGTATGGTGATTTTCGAATTCAAAGTGATCTCAGGAGCCCACTAATAGCCCGAAATGGACATGCTTAGAATTTTCTGAAAGGTGGTGATCTATTCTTTCCATCAACCCTAACCGAAATCGTTTAACTTAAATAACGGACCGTCCTAAGATCATTTAAAGGTGAAGAGGTAATGGCATAGCAGCGAAAACGTGTTGTGATTTTCGAATTCAAAGTGCTCTCGGGAGCCCTCTAATAGCCCAAAATGGACATACTTAAGATTTTCTGAAAGGTGGAGATGTAGTCCTTCCATCAACTCTAACCGAAATCGTTTAACTTAGATACGGACCGTCCTAAGTCCATTTAAAGGTGAAGAGGAAATGGCATAGTGGAAAAATCGTAAGGTCATTTTCGAATTCAAAGTGCTCTTGGGAACTCTCAAATCGTCCGAAATGGACGTGCTTAGAATTTTTTGAAAGGTGGTGGTCTATTCTTTCCATCAACCCTAACTGAAATCGTTTAACTTAGATACGGGCAGTCCTAAGCCCATTTAAAGGTGAAGAGGTTAATGGCTCTTCGAATTCAAAGTGCTTTTGCGACCCCTCTAATAGCCCTAACTGGACATCCTTAGGATTTTCTGAAAGATGGAGATCTAGACCATCCATCAGTCGTAACCGAAATCGTTTAACTTATATACGGACCGTCCTAAGCCCATTTAAAGGTGAAGAGGTAATGGCATAGCGGCAAAAGCGTGTTGTGATTTTCGAATTCAAAGTGCTCTCGGGAGCTCTCTTTAGCCCGAAATAGACATACTTAGGATTTTCTGAACGGTGGGGATCTATTCTTTCCATATTGTTTAATTGTTTCAAAAAGCACTTACTGCTAAAGTCTGTAAGTGTTTTATGCTAAGTAGTACTGTACGAATTTATATTGATTTGCATACAAGTAGTATGATAGTGTATTAGACAGGGACACCAAGATGGCCGTCCCCATGTAAACCGGAAATGCAGCCATTTTCCAAGTGGGTTGTTGTCATGGTTGATGTCATGGAACCGGAAGTACCACCATTTTGAATGACTTCACTTCCTGGCGTTAAATGAACCGCAAATGACTCCATTTTGGTGAGTGGAACCGGAAATGCCGGCATTTTACTAAGATGGCCCCCGGGTTTCAGTTTCAATTTCCGAAAGGAATTAGTTGGAGGGCCCAATCTCCGTTAACGAACTGTATGTGGCTATCTTACCGTACGGGCTGTAAAAATGGTAGGGTTTAAAAAGCCGAACGTTTCCTTCTTACAGTTCATAGTGCGCGCGTAGGACCGACATGTAGCCAAGAGGTTGATTTATAAACATAACTAATGCCGATTTTACGGATGCACTCCTTCATACATACACTCACGCATGTATACACACTGGTTGAGGTTTAGGAAGGAAAGGAGAGGGGTGGGATGGGTTTGGGTTAGGGTGCAGCTGCCTTTCCACCTTGGTTGGACCTGCCACAGACATAAGTCTCCGATGGTATAGCCGACCACACCATGTAGATGGAGGAGGAATTAGGACGTCTTCTCGTTCTTCGCGGCATATCGTTCCCGTCTCCGTTGGTTGGCTTCCACCTTCTCTTCCTCAGTCATGGCTTTTCTTTTCTCTCCCTTACGTCTAGCTCCTGCTGACTCGTGGTACCGTTCTCGATCCTGCTCTCTCCTCCGTTCTTCTGCTCCTCAGTGAGTTCTTCCCGCTCCTTCCGTTTCTGCAATGCATCCTGCTCTCGCCTCTCCTTCTTCTCTTCGTGCACGGAGGCATACCTCTCCCGCTCGGCAGCCGCTTTTCTCAACCTGTCGGCCTCTCTTCTCCTCTTCCTCTCATCCAGCTTGGTCATCTGCTCTACTTCTCGACGGGACGGTACGCCTTCCACTCTCGCTTCCCTATCCTTGCTATTCGATGCTTTCCCTTCACGATCTCTCTTCTCCACCTCTTCCGGATCGCTGTCGAGGTCCACGTCGGAGTAGAAGTCATCGTCCTCTTCATCCCCACGTCCGGTATCGGAAGTCCGGTAGTGGCCGTGGGCATAGGTGTGCACCCCGTCTTCCAGGACGAAACGTTTGTCGTCATAAGTCGAAAGCAAGGACTTGGTGACGAGGTCGGTGGTGACTTTATGCTTTTGGCTACGAAGGGTTGTCCACGTCCCCTTGTCGACGGTGTGCTGTTCGAGGCAACGTTTGTAGTCCTCGTGTCTAAAATGTTTGCGGACAAAGGTCCTATCCACCCCTTTTGCCGTCTGCTTCTCCTCATCCGCGGTGATGTATAGGTACATCTTAGATCTGAGGTCCACGAACTCCTTCACTGGTACCCCACCCAGCTCGTCCTTGAACTTGCCGAGGACTTGCTTGTTCTGCAAGGAGAAGAGGGGATGGGTGGGGTCGTAGTTCAAGGTTTCGAACCACTCGCTCCTATCCTCGGCCATGTCCGCGTACGGGTCTTCGGTGTCGATGGAATAAAACAGGCTGTCCATGTCTGTGAAGAGCAACGACACTTTATTCCCGTACTTCGGTTTGACATACCCGTAGTGGAACTGGTACATCAGCAGCTTCGAAAGCTCCAGGATGGCGTACCCGGAATAGACCGGAAGGTCGCAGTCGATCGTCCTGGCTTTCAGCAGTACGGAGATTAGGCACTCGTTGAGGATTTGGAAGGAGTCGGCGTGAGGAAGCGAGGTGTGCTTCACCGACTTATCCACTTTGCTGGCAAGTTTGACGGACACCCTGTTCTGCTTTTGTTCGGGTGTCTTACCGAACACCGAGTTGTTCATCAATTTGAACAGGTTCTTCTCGAAGTCGTTCGCGGGTGCCTGGCTTCGTCCTGTGTTGCCCTCGATGTAAGGCATCTGCCAGGCCGCCAGCTTGAAGCCGAGGATGCGACGGATGCGGTGGAGCACCAAGCCTTGCTGCAGGTAGTACTTCAGGTTCCGGTAATGCACGACGTATTTTCGCTTGTTGAAGAGGTTGGAGGCTAACTTGTTGGTAGAGTTAACGACGTGTCCGATTTCCTCGTATACCCTCTCAGAGAATGGTGAAACCATCGAAGGGTCGATCTTCAACGATTCCGGAGCCAGCGGGTAGTCGTTGTGGGAGTCGTGTAATCCGGGAGGGTAGTCCAAGTCCACTTCCAAGATGAAACCGTAGTCCCCGTCGTCAGACACTGATCAGACATCGAAGGCTCGAACCTCCCGTTTGGTGAGCTACCTGGAGTTACCCGTACGGTAACTTCTGGATCATGTCCCACCCGTACATGTTGTTTGTGTCCAGGTAAATGAGGAAGGACATGGGACGATCTGGGTCGAAGGTCTCGGGGAAATAGCGGTTGTTAGCCGCAGCATAGCGATGAGCGATGTACGAAAGTCCACGCCTAATACCGGAAGTGATGATATTATGTTTCATGACGTGGGTGAAGAGGTCGAGTTTCGCTTTCGTCTGCCGAAGTGCAGCGCCCCAACTGAAACCGGGTGTGGATACGTAGTAGCAGGGGTCGAGACGATAAGTCCGGAGGCAGAGAGACTGGAAGTTCTCGAAGACATCGGCGAGGAGGTAGGCATCCGTGAGTTGGTATACGGCACAGTAGGAGGCGAAGAGCTTGACGGCCAACATGCTCCAGACGGCCCACGCGTGTCAGTACTCCTCTTCGCTGATGTCTTCCTCCTTGACTTCGGAGTGAAAAGCTTCCTTTGAGGGCAGCTCCGTTTCGTCGAACACCTCCACCCCAGTCACATGTACGTAAGGATAGTGTCCTTTCTGCATCAGCAGGTTTAGTAGGGTACCGTTGTTAATGTCGGGGTCGAATGCGGTGAATCGATCGCGAAGGGAGCTTCTTTCCAGACCGGCTCGGAGAATGGAGAAGGTCTGGAAGCCACATTCTTCAGGTTCGCGACGAGCATCACCAGGGACGAGGGCAAGAAGTTCAGGCTGTCGATGAACCTGAGCGTGGTGGCGAGATTCTTCTTGGGTGCGTTGGGGAGAGGGTGAGGAGTTTTCAGGTTCACCAACATGCTCTAGAATCGTTCCGCATTCCTGGTGATGACGTTGAAGCTTCTGATAAACTTCTCGGCTGCCCCGACACCAGTAGATGCATGTCGTAGCCTTCCAAATTATGGAAGACTACCGGGATGACGCTGGTCTGCCTTGCCGACAAGTTGCATTTGTTGTGGGCCGCAACGGGGTACTTACCAGGAGGGAAGTGGTGATGGTCTCGAACCTTCATCTCTTCTCAAGCGTTCTATTTCAAGGTGTACAATCCCGGGTAAAAATCTTGCCGGCAGTAGTGGCAGTTCAGGGCGCGTTCGAAACGGGCCTGCTCCTCTTCGGTGAGGTCCAGGGGGTGAGGATTGGCAATGATAGCGCCATACTTCAGGGCCTCTTCTTCGACTGACTTCATGAAGTCCTCCACCGCGTCGAGTCCGAAGTGATACTTCTCGTCCACGATCTCTCTACCTGGTCCGACGACGACGTACCCATAGCTGCTTGTGGATGGATGTTGTGGAACTGGTGGACGGACCGGGAAGAGAACCCGACACGGGTTGGAGCAAGCACTCGAAGTCAGCGTAGATCACCCAGGGATGTTTGTTCTGCCGACTGAAGTCCTTGAAGTCCAGGGTGTTTGCCCCGGGTCTGGGGAATCGCAACCGCTGGCTTGGGTTGAGGGCGAAGCATTCCACGCGATGTTTCCGGAGGGTGCTTTCCCTGGTGAAACCCGAGAAGCAGTTCTGGCAGAAGAACTTCTTGTGCGTACCGACACCCGCCCGCTTAAAGAAGCCGTTGAAATTCATTATGGTGCAGTAGTGGAAATTAGGGTTTCTTCCTCGTCGTCCTAGGCCAGAAACAGCAAGTCGATCCCCAGACGACCGACCACGGACTTGCAGACATGGATGGGGTGAAGGCCGAATTCCGTGATGAAGGCAATGACGTTGATGGCGAGACCGCTGTTCTTGGCATCAAACTTGTCGATCTGACTGAGCTTCACCGGGTATCGAAGCATCGAGTGGTCGAGGGTCTCTATCCACTGCTCGTAATGCTGGGGATCTACGACGAATCTGCGGTGAATCGCCGCCAAAACGGAGCACAGGAAGCAGCAGTTGTCCGTCTTGTTCTCCACGTTCTTGACGAACTGGCACTTCTTCCTCAGCTGTGCCGGGAAGGGAAGGTAAGACGAGGCGCAGAATGGGTCGTACTACCCCACCTTGATCTGGAGTTCAGTCATGATGTCGACGACCCAACCGTCGCCCTTCTCCGAGAAGGCGTCGATGGTGTGATGAATCTTCTGGTAAGCTTTGTCAAGTAAGGTGGGGACGTCGTGAGCTGAGGGAGAATTGGCGTAGAGGCTCTAGAACCCGGCATTGAGGGTTTGCCCGGCTCTGGAAAACCTCACGGTAAGGCACAGTTGGAACTTGCATGATATGAGGCTGGTCAGGCATGCGAATAAGAGTCGAGCGATGGCTGGTGTGGTGCAGGTCAAGAGGCGTACGGGATTGTGTAGGAGAGGGGCGTAACCGTTGTCCCGCGCAAAGTCCTTCTCGTAGCACCAGAAGCTACCCATGAAGGCGTCTTCACAGGTTGGCGGATCCACAGTGCAGTCCTCGCACCCGGTCTCCTCGCAGATGGAATGGGTTAGGGTACGAGTGAAATCTTCGGTGGGATCTTCGGAGTGGTGGTGGTGGCAGTCGGGTAGATGCACGAGCAGTTGCCGCTTGTCGGGGAACACCTCCGAACAAAAGGCGCAGGTAAATGCTGTCGAATGCGGACATATTCGAACCTGCAAAGACGGATTGAAAACGAAATGTACACTCCTAGCATTTATATACGGAAAAAAATCCTTACACTCTGTTCGCAGCACTATCCCAGCAAGTCCAGGTTATCGACCCAACTGTTGAACTTATCGTCGTAAACCTGCCACTTGACCGGGTAACTGGTCTCCCCCCCCCCCGCCTTCCGCATCTTTAAGACCTTATACCATAATCAGGGCGAACACGCTGATCTTCGACAATCGCAGGAGCAGTCGGGATACATCCTCCCTGATCAGCCGGCTTCAATGAAACGGCCGTGTACCCCCTTGAGGGTTATTTATCTCGGTGTTTTCTCGGTTAAAATGCATCGGCAACTCCGTTCAAAAGCTAAAAAGAGGATGTGTTCTGACGACCTGGCCCACACCCACACCACTGCCCTGATCCCTGGTCGGTTCTGACTCATACCCGTAAGTACAAGTTATCAACCCAGCTATTGAACTTATCGTCGTACCCCCGCCACTTGACCAGGTAACTAGTCTTTCCCCCTGCCTTCCGCATCTTTAACACTTTCTCCATCAGAAACAGGTCCAGCACCCGCGTCTTTTGTAACTCCTGCTCGTAGAACCCGCCCTCGATACCCTCCCCACCGTAATCCCTCAAGGTGTATGTGACAGGACTCGTGTTCTGCACTTTGTCCATGGCGTATACCTCGTTCGTCCAGTTCTGCAGGTAACCCTTATCATCGAACGTGCCTTTAACGCGGGATATTCTCACCTCGTCCCCGACTTTAAACTTGGGTTTACCCGCGGAACGATTCGATGCTCGAACGGCCGGTGGAACGGTAATACCAGCAACCACGTCTTTCGGTCTAGCCCCGATTGTCCTGTGCACGGATCCGTTGTGACGGCATAGAAGTGGGACAATCAGGTCGAGCCACTGGTAGCTACCCGTGCGTGTGAACTCGTGCCACATAGCCGTCTTCAGGGTCCGGTTGAAGCGTTCGACCACGCTGGTTTTGGTCTTGGAAAACGTGCGGTAGTGGTTGATACAGTACCGTTTTGTCAGGGCAGCAAATCGGGAGTTGAAGAATTATTTCCCCTCGGCCGACTGCAGGTGTCTGGACCTGGAGGAGACCAGTATCTTCTCGAAGGCGGTCGAAACGTCTCCCATACTTTTGGATTTGACGGGTTCCACCTGGGCGAACTTACTGTATGCGTCTATCTGTGTGAGCAGGTACTTGTATCCCCCGTTAACGCTGGAGTACGGGATCATTTTCCCGAGATCGATGTGCCACAAGTCATCGATGCCGAGGGCCTTCGTTCTACACCTCGGGAAATCGACGCCTAGCCGGTTTGTGCAGTTCTTCGACTAACGTGCCCATTCCAATCCTTTATTCATTTATATTTTTTATCGTGTTTGCCCCATCATCCAACTTGACCTTAACCTTCATCACACCGGCAACACCCGCAGCGGCCGCTTTCTCACCGAACCTCGCGGTGTTCAACAGCAATATACTCCGGGCCTCGGTAGCCAGCTCTTCGTCGGCTCGGTGTCGATCTTCCAGATCGGAGCTGGCAACGTGGGCTAGGTCGTGCTGTTTACAGGCTTCGTCTAGAGCGTTTATGCTGACATCTTCCCTGGCCAGTCTCTTGCCGATTTTCGTACCGGGCCCGCAGTACCTGTACCCGGGGATGTGGAGGTCTACCAGCAGTTTGCCGATGATGTTGTTAAACAGACCTGAACCTTTCTTGCCCCGCTTCCAACCCTTCTGGAACTGGGCTTTCTTGGTCCCGCAGTCCGCACATTTGCCTTTCAACAACATGCGGTTGTTCGATGTCGTTACGAGGTTGGAGTCGAGGGTGTCGGTGTTCCGTTTTCACTTCAAGCAGTACATGTTTAAAATGGGTTTCAGGCCTTTATTAAACTGAACAAAGGCTTGAATAATGAAACTCATCAACTACGACAACCTTGGCGAAACTGTCGAGAAGATCAAGATGCTTCGGAGTAAGCTCAGATTCCCTGATTCGCTGCAGTGTATCGTCTGCAGTCCAGCCGGGTGCAGGAAGATGAACCTCGTCCTCAACCTCCTTTGCAACGAGGCCTGGTGGGAATACGACGGACTCTATGTGTGCTCCAAGACCCTGTTCCAGACCAAGTACGAGGGGCTGAGGCGGGCCTTCGACGAGACCTGCCCGGAAATCGCAGTGTTCTGCTTGAACAACGAGGAGGTACCACTACCCAAGGAACTTCTAGATCCCGGCAAGAAGACCGTATTTCTCTTTGATGACTGCATGATTGAGAAACAGGACAGGATTGAGCAGTACTTTGCCTACGGTCGGCACGCCAACGTTGACGTCTTTTACTTGTGCCAGACATACAGCAGGATACCGAAGCGGGTGGTTCGAGACAATGCGAACGTCATCATTCTCTCCAGGCAAGACGACGCCAATCTCAGGCACGTCTACAACAACCACCTCGAGTGTGACAAGAGCTTCGAGGAGTTCAAGCGAACCTGCAGGGAATGTTGGCATTCCGATCCGCATGGGTTTCTAACGATCGACAAGACCAAACCCTTGAGAGAAGGGAGGTACAGGCGCATGTTGGATTGCGTCTGTTACCCAATGTTGAAGTCGACGTTGGAAATCCCAAGAAACCCCAACCCACCCCACATCTAACGATTAACTGGTTACACGTTTGCCAACATCAAAATTCCATCAATTACAGGTCATTTCTGGGGGTGTTTCCCCAGAGTTATGCTGAGATTTTACAACTCAAAGGGGCACCCCACGTAACCCCTTCGGACGCACAAAAAAACAGGCTGTACAGGTTGGTGGATGCTGGGCTTTCAGACACTGGTACTCGGGCATGCTCGATTTGCCCACCACGACTAGCTGTACCTGGAGATTGATCACGACGAGTTCTATCGAGAAGCCGAGATACGTGATAATCGGATTTCAGACCGGGAGGGAAACGGACCAGAAAAAGAATCTGGCAGTCTTCGATCACTGCAGCCTAACGGATGCGCACGTTACGCTGAACTCGGAGCGTTATCCATTTCTCGACAAGAATGCAAACTTTGCCAGCGGAAACATCTCGAACGCGTATCAAGACTTGCTGAACTTCAGGTACCAGTACCACGGTGAGCTGGTAACGGGAGCCGCTTTCGACGTCGTGAGTTTCGGGAAACACTTTCCGTTGATCTGCATTGACTGCTCGAAACAGAACGAAAGGCTTAAATCGAGCGTGATTGACGTGACTTTGAGATTCAAATTCGGAGGTCAAGTGCCGGGCAGCACTCGATGCTATGCCTTGGTTATCAGTGACCGGCTTATGACCCTGATGTTGGACAGGAGCAAAGTCGAAGTCGTGACGTGAGTGGGGTAAAAAATAAATAAACGAGTCCATCAGTCATGTATTCATCGACTCCCCTTCAGTTGTCGGTCTCCCAGAAGCGGGGCATGCTTCGATAACTCAAGGCCGGAAAACACCGAGCGTTCGTCTGTCCAACTCCCAGTTGAAGCAGAAGACCAACGTATCCCTACCGGTCGCCAAAACGCAGCAGTCGAGAATCCGAAAGGCTCGAGCTACGAGCCGGAGATTGAATCTGAAGTTCTCGCGTACCCAAGTCCGGAAAGGTGGCTTTCTTCCCCTGCTCCTCCCAATCCTCGCCGCTCTCGGAGCAGTAGGGGCGGAGCGGTGGGAATAACCAAAGCCGTCAATGACTCCAAGGCTAACTCGAAACAGCTCGAAGAAATAAAGCAGCACAATGCCAAGATGGAAGCCCTGGCCGCTTGGAAGAAGGGCGGGGGACTGGGAAGAAAAAAAAAGTCCCGCGGTATGGTCGAATGTTTTATCTGAAGCTGGGGTTCCCATGAACGGGCCCTTGATGAACTTGGGCGTCGCCGGATACGCTAAAACATTGGGGATCCGCACATTCAGAGGAGTTTATTCGAAAAGACCTTCTCCCCACGCATCCCAGAGCGTCCGAATGCATTATACTGAACTTGCAGGACTCGAGAGACGGGGATGGAACTCACTCGACCGCGTATTACCTAAAGGGGGGTTGGTGCGCCCTGTACTTCGATTCGTTTGAATTCGAGTACCCGAATTCTGGGGAGGGCCACGCGTAGGGTAGACCCGGGGAATGCTAAATCTCGAACCGTTTCGCTCTAAGACTATAAGACAAACGGTTCTCGAGTTACGGGGTGGGCCAACTCCCAAAATGCAAGTACCCCAATTTTGGGTGGGCCATCCGTTGGGTAGGACCCCCAGTGGTGTTCTTAAAAGGGTGGCCAACTCTCGAACCGTTTTGCTGTAGGACCAACAGTTCCCGAGTTATGGCCATTTTAAATAATTTCGGAAGTCGAAACTGAAAGACAGGAAGTAGCGTCATTCAAAATGGCGTGCCGGATGTGACGTCAAGACCTTCTAAACTGATGCTCTTCATCCAAGATGGCGGCACTTCCAGTTTTCATGTGGGCAGCCATCTTGTCTGTCTCTCCTCTGTCCTGGTCGAAAATAGCACTATCCTACTACTAATGTCAGAACGTGTTTGCTGCCGTACATTATCTTAATTCTCGAAACTTCTCATGACGTGTTTTAAAGGAATGGCTAACGAGAAACTCCCTTTCAAAATTGGCTCCTTCACGATTGTGTAGTGTAGTGGCCCAGGTTATCTATTAAGTTGGCAGCCACCGACTCGGCACTATCTATTGCCTAACAGTTATCCAGTAACTCTACTTGATAGATCGACCCATACGTGAACAAGGCTTTCATGGTGGTACCATACCCGGGGTAATTTATTTCGTCGCCTAGCTTGTCGCCCAGATGATATTTTACCTTCTAAAACAAGTACATGGCCGCATTGTTGACGAGATTGATGACGTCTGCATTTGTGAAGTTATGTTGTCGCTACTGAGCAATTTACCTCTAATCAGAAGATAACTATTAGCATCGTGCAAAAACATATCACGGTTTTCTATTACAATTCCAAATCCGAGTTCAGGTTTTTGAGGTTTGTGCCAACTTTAGGATTGTACTCGTGATAAGAATAGTTCTCCACAGACGAATCGTGCTGTAAGGACTCGTTTATATTCAGGTCTTCTTCCTGTAAACTCACATCCTAACTCTGATCAGATATTTAACGATAGTTCTGTTTTTTGCCATTATTTGTTTGACATTTTTATTAATAATGTTTAATCCTTTTTCCGTTATTGTTTTTTTTTTAGCAGATACTGACATGCTATTTTTTCATTTTTTTTTATAAATTAAAAAAAATGTAATTTTTCGATCTCAAATGGAGTCTGAAGCCATGTGTTTCCCTATTCAAATTCAATATTTCATCGTCTTGAGAAGATAACCAGAATATTTCGAATTTTGTCTGTAGTTACAGGAAGATATATTAAGTTTTGAGGAGTGATTATCGTATATATTTCAGAAGTATGCCATGATAGAAAGCGTATATGCACGGTTGAGCGTCGGCATTGACTAAGACAGGCAAATTATATTCGTGTAAACAAATATCGTGTTAGCCCCATGCTATGGACAGATTTCTGGGATTAATATAATTTCGTTCAGGAATCCCAACATGGAACTAAACTCTTATCTCTTGAAAGGGAAACTCTGCAAGTCGGATTATTTATTGATAATCAAGTTCGTTATTAAAGTGTTATGATTCGGGTCTATGAGAATAGCATCTTTTTTATACACATTTCGTTCTAAGGCAGATTGAATAAAATTGTTCAAATCCGAAATTTTGTAAGCATCGGGAATAACTTCCCCTTTAATCCCTTCAACCTCACCTGCCATTCACTGTGTACGAAACTTCGTTATAATCCCCATGCACGTTGAATATGCTATACTAAGGTGTCCAAGGATACTAGAGCCAACTCGTACTCCTTTCTAGAACCTGGGCATTAAAACGGACATTATCCTATTCGATTTTTAAAAAGCTTTCGAGTCCGTTGTCCATTCCAAACTACTGTTTAAACTGAATCAGCTTGGCTTCCAGGGAAATTTATTATTGTGGATTTCTGCCTTTACCACGGGGTGCTCCCAACATATTTTTGTTGAGGGAGATTTTCTTTGCCTACAGTCTTAATTAGTGGGGTCCCCCAGGGCTCTGTCCTTGGTCCCCTACTTTTCATTCTTTTTCTAACGATCTGACCATTAATGAAAGTAATGTTTCTCAGGAGAAGTTTGCTGATGACCTTAAACTCCATTCCCCGGTCATTTCATTTGATGACTCCTTGAGTCTGCAGCGTTGTATCAACTCAATTTACAATTGGATGCTCAAATGGCAGCTCCCACTCTCTTGTGAATAATGTCACTGCGTTGGAATTGGTAAACACACCAGCGAGTTAAATTATATGCTCAGTAATACTATACTCAAGGAAACCTTTTCCAGCTTCTGGGATCTTGGAGTATGGTTTCAGCAGGATCTCAAATTTTCTTCACAATGCAACACTATAGCAGCAACGGCTAATTGCAGATCTGCTATGGTCCGCCGGTGTTTTAACTCCGGGAACCTTTACACTGGGCTTTGGGCATACAAAGTCTATGTCCGACCATTGCTTGAGTATGCGAGCCAGGTCTGGTCTCCCTACCTCCTCAAGGACATAGATCGGCTTGAATCAGTCCAGAGAAGGCATACGAAGTCACTGCCAGGCATGTGTACATTGCGATACAGTCAAAGACTTCATGACCTTGGATTGGAATCCCTGGAATGTAGACGTTTAAAGGCTGACCTAACTTTTAAAATTATACATTGTTTGCCCCCATTGAATTACCTTTTTTGAATTTAGTTGGGTGACCCAGACTCTTGGTAACTGTTTAAAGCTAGTTTTACCCAAATTTCGGCTTGATTTCAAGAAATCCTTTTTTGCTTTGTGAGTGGTGCCGGTCTGGAACTCTCTCAATAATGAGAATGTTTCTGCGCCGTCACTCACTTTTTTTCAAAATGCGGCTTAAGGCTATAAATTTTCGTCTTTTTCTTCGCCGTCCAGAGAACTATCCACTAAGTCCCTAAGACCTCATTCCACTTTTTACTCGGGCCAGCAGTTTGCAGTTCATTCTAACATGTTTTTCCTACGCCCTGCATGAACTTTTTTTGAAATTTTTTATTCTGTGGTGGTGACAATTCCCGTTTTAGGGATGCATAGGTTTTAGAATATACCATAACCATACTTCTTTACTTAACGATATTGCTTAACATTTCCACTTATATATATCTTTATTTTTTATTATTTGGGCCAATTTTTTACATCTCCCTTGTCCTAACACGTTTGGCGATGCCATCGGGGGACCTTAGAGTCCCTGGCATGTCTAACCTTGGTGGTAAGACATTCGTGTCCCCATGCCACTTCCCTTGCTTTCCCTGGCCTTACTTTTATCACTATATGTAATTATCTTTTTTGTAATTTAGGCTGGCTGTCAGTGATCTCTCCTAAGGTCCTTGCCAGACCTGTTGCAATTGCGACAAATTGTATTATTATTAAGTGTATAGGCGTTTTTAGGATACAGCTTAGCTCCGCACCCACTTTTATATCTTTTTTTATATATATTGAAAAAATAATTTTAACCACTTCAAAATCAATATACCATAGCACAACTTAGTGATAGTATAATATGGGAACTACTTGGCACATATCTCTTAGAATATAAAGCTAGTAGAAAACATACAATACTTAGTTCAAGCTCGAGTAAATCCGTACCAAAAATTAAAGTGGCACCTCCGAGTCGTAGCAAATATATAAGGTCAGTTAAAAACTCACGACACTTCATGCAAATTCGGGTAAACCGGGACCTAGTGAAGCTAGTGAAAATGTGCAAGACTTGCCACAATCACTCTAAACTCGTGTAAACCTGGATCTTAAATTCAAGTAGTGCCTCTGAGTCTTTGCAAAAATATAAAGCTAGCAAAAAGTAAGTATCATTTAATTAACACAATCGCGCTAAAACTCGAGTAAGCTGGACTGTAAATTCCAGTGATGCCTAGCAAAAAGCGAAGCTAGTAAAAAAAAAATATGCAATGCGTAGCAAAATGCTCACTAAAGTTAAATAAACCTAGTTCTATATTTCAAGACCAAGCCCAACTCCGAAGCGTGCATACTAGACATTTCGGTAAATGATAGTAAAAAGGGTTGAAATTCAAGAGTACTGTTGTTTATCTCAGTGATGTCGCTTGAGTAAGCCTGACGTCACGAGGTACCGACATTCCATGGCGTCACTACCGGTCAAGTGCTAGGCGCTAAAATTCCTTGGTTTCCAGGTGGTGGGGAGGTAGAACAAGGAATGTGACCAAACGTAAATTTAAGGTAGCCAACTACGAAAGTACCTTTGCGACCGGGGGTCACTGTCCATTTCCATATCGCAAATATCCTGTACTGATGTGGAATTTATTTATTATGAAAAAATTGATGTACTGAATATACAAAAACAGGTGGAAATTATGCCATTGATGTGCTACTTTCCAATGAAGATGAAAAATTGAACCCTGTGGCAATTTATTGAATTCCCTGTTACAACAGATCACTTTTTTTAACAGATCCAAAAAGTTATTAAATTAATATGAAGCATTAAAAATAATTAATATAGGTTTTTTTGGGAGGATTTCAATCTCAATACTTAAAGGAAACTCGGGATAGTAATGAAAAAGGTGATATTGATAAATTCAAAAATTTAATTGCTTACCATGAATATATATGCAGGAAATTAACACACCAACAAGAGAATACATAGAGGTTAAAAAAAATTACAAAATCCTGTTTAGATCTTATATTCCGTAAATTAGAAAAAAATAGAATTAAAGGTTTTATAGTAACAAATAAGCCAGCTGATCATTATAGTATTGTGTTAGAGATGTGCGATAGTAAATTATTAAGCCACGAATTCAAAAAGAAAACTCAGTCCTGTCCCTGGCCTAAACCCCCATAGGAATTTTTGAGTGGACGGATGAAACCTGTTACAGGGGGCAGGCACATTGTAGTAGATTTAAAAAAACAGAGGTAGACATCTGAGAAACTTCACCCGAATTTTCAAGCCCCAATTTTCCAATATGGCCGTTTTTTCGATGAAATTAAACATCCCTTTATTCTTTCACCTGTGCTATCGGATTCCAAAAGAGTTAAATCGGCTTCTGGATAATTAAAACATGTTAGTAATCAAGCCACCTGCACAATGATACTAAATTTATGTAAATATGTCAGCCGAAAGTGGTTAAAAAAATACGGTGCATGAGTAGTATGATAGTGCTATTTTCGGCCGGAGACAGGGACACCAAGATGGCTGCCCCGATGTAAACCGGAAGTGCCGCCATTTTCCAAGCGGGTTGTTGTCATGGTAACCAGATTAGCAGAACCGGAAATGCCACCATTTTTAATGACGTCACTTCCTGGCGTTAAATGAACTGTAAATTCCTCCATTTTGAAGAACCGTAACCGGAAATGGCGGCATTTTCCTAAGATGGCCCAACACTCCCCGCAGGTTTGCTTAAACTCCTCGAAGCGCATGTTAGACCCGACGTTGTTGTTGCAGACGTGCCTGAGATTGGCATCGTCTTGCCTGTAGAGAATCAGGACGTTCGTGTTGTCTCGAACAACTCTCTTTGGCATCCTGCTGTAGGTCTAGCACAGGTAAAACACGTCCACGTTGGCATGACAACCATAGGCGAAGTACCTCTCGATCCTGTCCTGTTTCTCGATCATGTAGTCATCGAAGAGGAATACGGTCTTATTGCCGGGGTCTAGAAGCTCCTCCAGTAGCGGTACCTTCTCGTTGTTTGGGCAGAACACCATGACTTCTGGAAAGGTTTCGTCAAAGGCCCGCCTCAGCCTCTTGTACTTAGTCTGAAACAGGGTCTCGAAGCACACGTAGAGTCTGTCGTATTCTAACCAGCCCTTGATGCGGAGGAGGATGAGGACGAAATTCGTCTTCCCACACCCGGCCGGACCGCAGACGATACCGCAGCGAATCGGGGAATCTAGGCTTACTCCGAGAGGTGTCTTGATCTTCCCGACAGTTTCACCGAAGTTGTCGTAATTGATGAGTTTCATTATTTAAGCCTTTATTCAGTTTATTAAAGAGCTGAAATACATTTTAAACATGTACTGCTTGAAGTGGAAACGGGACACCGACGCCCTCGACTCCAACCTCGTTACGACTTTGAATAACCGCCTGTTGTTGAAAGGCAAATGCGCGATCTTCGGGACCAAGAAAGCCCAGTTCCAGAAGGGTTGGAAGCGGGGCAAGAAAGGTTCGGGTCTATTTAACAAGATCATCGATAAACTACTGGTAAAAATTCACATCCTTGGATACAGGTACTGCAGGCCCGGTACGAAACTCGGCAAGAAACAGGCTAGGGGAGACATCGGCATAAACGCTCTAGACAAAGCTTGTAAATGACACGACCTAGCCTACGCCGCCAGCTCCAATCTGGAAGGCAGACACTGAGCCGTGGAAACCAGCTCTCTTCCTACAACAGGCGGTTCTTCGAAGGCTTTAACCCGCATTTCCTATATGAACGGCTATACGATCGGAGGACATTGGTTTCTGGCAGGTCCGACCATGGTGAGCTGGCGGTCGCGATCCCGTTCTAAATCCCAACCCTTCCCATCCCCTACCACCCATTCCCATCCCACCCCTCCGATAACTGTAGCTTTGACATGGTGGAGGGGCTTAGAACCCCAATGATACGAGGGGAAGCCAGTAGCAGTTGAAAAAGAAATGAACTTCGCAGAAGCCCGACCGAAGGGGATTCCCGAGTTACGACCAGTTGTCAACAAAATGAACTCGATGGTAGCCACCCAGTATGTAGTGCGGGCATAGCGCCGGGTAGAGCCAGGGAAAGCCAAGTTTCGAACCGTTTAGCTCTAGGACCGGCCGTTCCCGTGTTACAGCCACTTATGTCGAAACGTGGGGATAGGCCAACGTCCCAAAAATGTTGGTACCCGAATTCTGGATAGGCCCACAGTAGGGTGCAACGCGGGGAAGCTAAATCCCGATCGGTTTCGCTCTAGGACTGTCGGTTCTCGAGTTACGGGGTAGGGCCAATTTGCCAAAAATTCTAGTACTTGAATTTTGGGGAGGGCCATGCGTAGGGTACAGCCTGTGGATGCTAAATACCGAACCGTTTCTCTCTAAGGCCAACGGTTCTCAAGTTACGGGGTGGGCCAATTTTACCCCAATGTTGGGTGGGCCATCCGTTACGTAGGACCCCCGTTGGGGTTCTTGAAAGGGTGGCTAAATTTCGATCCGTTTTGATGTAGGATCAATGGTTCCCGAGTTATGGCCATTTTAAATAAGTTCGGAAACTGAAACTGAAAGACTGGAAGTGGCGTCATTCAATATGGAGGCATTTCCGGTTCTTTTAAAGACAGGAAGTGACGTTATTCAAAATGGCGGGTCGGATGTGACGTCAAGACCTTCCAAATTGATGGTCTTTATCCAAGATGGCGGCACTTCCGGTTTGCATGGGGGTGGCCCATCTTGTCTGTCTGTCCTCTGTCCTGGTCGAAAATAGCACCATCCTATTACTGACATCATCTAGGGCTAGCAACAATAACACAATATTTAAAGCAGCTGCCATAGCCAATTGCATCACTGTGGCGTGTTGCATACGTCACGGCGTCCGACGACCAGAAATATAGATGAAGGCATGAACGTGGTTTTGGGGTTTAGACACTGGCATGCGAGCACTGGGGCATCAGATTCGACAGACGTCTTGGTACGTGCTGTACATCTCTAGCTTCCTACAGACCCGGGTTCGATCTTGAGAAGGGAAGTGTATATATACGGGTTTTTCTCCGGTTGTTTCCCACCCGTTGTACGAGGATTTCCTCCGTGTACTCCGGTTTCCTCCCTCCTGCGGCAAAAAGCAACTATTTACGATGGTGGTTCCTTCCACTTAACATCTGCCACTTGTGCCTTCAAAAAGCTGTATAGCTTACTGACCGACAACGTCTACTCTATTACTATAGTTGCGAATTATTGCAGAGTAGTAGCTTCACCTGGCTTATGCTTACTACTTGTACTTAAGCAGTCAAAAAATCCAGGTGGGTCACTCTGGCTTTGCAGACGAACAGGAAAGACAGCCGGCTGTTTTTATCACTGCAACCTTCAGGATGCTAATGTGACTTTAAATTCCGATTGTTATCTCATCCTGGGCTTGAACATAAATTACACTGCTGGCGAATACTCCATCTTGTACAGAAAGGCTCGGGAGTTCAGGTACGCTTTCTACAACGTGGAGGATATGTGCATCGATTCGGTACGGTTTTAAAAAACCTGTTCTCTAATGGTATTAGACTGTTTCAAGCAGACGGAGAAATTTCAATCCGGCATCGAGGATTCGCAAGTAAAGATGAAGGTTAATTCCGTCATTTTAGCCAGTACGACCTGCCATACATTGTTGATAGGTGACGGAAAAATAAGTTTGAAATTAGACTGGGCTAAAGCCGAAGTAGTTTATTAAATAAATACAAAATAAAAAAGTTACTGGCATTGCTTGGTCCCTTTATAGCTGGTGTAGGTGGTAGGGCGAGAGGTACTGCTGGAATTGCTTTGGCCGTTAAGAAAGTAATGAAATCGTTCTGGCAGATATGGTGAGCATAACAAGAAAATGGAAGTTGAGTGATGGGAAAACATATCTTATGGCAGAGGGCTCTATCTCAGGCCAGTGAAAGCGTGATCAGCGTGATCAGCAAACTTCTGACGAACTTCGATTTAAATCATTTGGTTAATTTAAGTCTAGAAAGTTTCCACATATAATTAAATGATCAACTTCCACAGAAACCTAAACAATTTGAGTGTGTCATTGTTAACCTAAACGATTTTGATGCGGGAGAAGGCTTATTGGGTGGCTTATTTGACATTTCCGAAATACCCTGTTATTTCAATAGTTCTGACAGTTTTGAGCCTCTCGTTTCGATATCCGAGTATTTGGGCTCTGTTAAGTACAATCACGATACAATACAGAATTTTAATCAAATACGATGCGGACTTTTCTGTTTTATATTTTTAGGTTCTTTGTCGAAGGGTCCTAGCTACGAGGTGGTTTTAGACGGGACGAGAGGAGTGTAAAAATTGTGTTGGTATTTAGGTATGAATCTACTTGATAATAGGTTCTGTTTTTCTCAGTACTAACCAAATCACTCGCCACAAAAATTGCCGCTCCAAAGTACAGTTTCATTGTTTTTTTTCCAAAATCGCAGCTTCGATTCTGTAATAATAATAATATTTTTTTTTAGTTTATTATGGTGCAAGGAAAAGTACCACATGAAGTACTAACTTGTACTTGTGTATGTGGCACTGGTTACAATTATTTATAATTACATGGCAATCAACAAATTGTATAACAAAATTAATTAGTTTGTCACAATTTAATCAAAAAGTCAAAACAGAAAAAAAAATAAATGAATAAAGAATGAAGTAAATGTTTACAGTGAAAAACAAAGCCTTCATTTCGGCCAAAAACAAAATCGGTGCAAATTACAAATAAACATATTTTTAACAATAACATGACAATCAGGA
>JAHWFP010056832.1:0-16127 GCA_023313725.1 Lithobius niger
AATTTAAGAGTGGGGAATCAAAGGACCAGTAGGGAATTTCCCACAAAATCAGCAGCTAAAACCATTTATTTGCCATCAGTGAAACCAAGCTGGGACATCATGAGGCAGCATGCGATCAATAGGGAGTTGTGATGGTAGCGGACCGTTGTGTGGAGAAAGCAAAGCGTTGCCAGCAGGAGTGAACAAAATTGCGTGCTTCAACCAGCGAGTTATTTAATTGCCACAAGCAATTCCAGCACGTTGCAATGAAAACCAAACAAATACCAGCTTTAACGCCGTACAATAATTCGTTTACAATGCTCTAAAATGCATCTCCAATTTGCTGCAATTCATTTGTTACTCGCCAGAATTAACATACGCTGCTTGGCAGCTGTTTATATTGCATAAATAAAGATGCAAACCTATTTACATTGCCTTTAGGACTTATATATCAGACTGCCTGAGCGTGGAATCGAACCCACGACCTTTGAAACCAAAGGCCGAGGTCCTACTGCTGAGCCATACTGACACGGCCAAAAGGAAACGTCCATATGCAGCATTTAACACGTACATACGTACATATAAACATACACTATCATTGGCCACTGGAGGGACACTTATTTGCCGCGCTACACTCCAAGTGAAACGAATGGAACGTGAAATAAGGATAAAGGACGGAAAAGCCAAAGGCTCATTAAGAGTTAAATAAATACAGATGCAAACCTATTTACGTTGCGTTTTGGACTTATGAAGGTTGTGTGTTTGATTTCCCGCTCAGGCTGTCTGACATACAAGTCTAAAAGGTAACATAAATAGGTTTGCATCTGTATTTATTTACCTCTTGTTGAGCCTTTGGCTTTTCCGTTCTTAATCCTTATTTCATGTTTAAGTGTTCCAATCGTTTAACATGGCAAATAAGCGTTCCTGCAGTGGCGAATGGGTAGTGATTGTTTATATGTATATATGGACGTTTTCTTTTGGCTGTGTCAGTATGGCTCAGCGGTAGGACCTCAACCTTTGGTTTCAAAGTCGTGGGTTTGATTCCTCACTCAGGCAAGTCCAAAAGGCAATGTAAATCAGTTTGCATCATTATTTATTTAACCCTTGTTGAGCCTTTGGCTTTTCTGTCCTTAAGCTGTTTGTATCGGAGGCTATTTAAAACGCCAGCTGAGATAAATGCGTTCTGTGTCATCTACCAGGAATGGAGCTGCTACCGTTTGGTTGAATAATCATGGTGTTATACATCCTTTTGCCAGAAAATTTTTAAACGCTTGGCAGGAACAGGCCACAAATTATTCCTATCTATAGATTGATTCAAAACAATCAAACAAGCAGGACAGTTGTGGCACGACACTACCCAACGAGGTAACTCTAAAGGCATTTCACAAACTTTGTGTAGGCAAGCATGGGATAACAGTTGGCACCCGTGCCACAACTAGCTTTTACAAAGGAGGGGTGCAAGGGCAAAATGTTGTGCCCCTCCATAACAAGTACTCAATTTTCAGGACAAAGGGGCTCCCAACCATAGTGAATTTTGTCCCTTTTGGGCCCCTGACTCGTAAATTTTGGTCCCCCTGCCACTTGGACCCAGGTGCCTTGCACCCTACACGCCATCCCTAATTGTGGCACTGGTTGGTACTGGAAAAGTACAACAGCGTGCTTCCCTGTTTAGGCCTAAAGTACGTCGGGTTTATAAATCTATTGCTACAGATGCTACTGTATTTTTACACTTTTATTTAGATTCACGAAAAAACGTTAATGAAGTGAGTAAAGTCAAATCTCGAATGTTTGCAACAAAAGTTTAGTTGATGTTATGGAGAATGTTTTGTACAAGAACAAACGGATTAAATGCAAAAATAATAGCAATCAAAATACAATTTCAAACAAATTTTCGGTTCAAACAAAATGAACATTAAACAAATCATGAACTAAGCTTTTAGAGGTAGTTTTCAGAGCAAAGACTTTGAACCTTTTAAGAACACTTATTACTAGGGCAAACTATGCCTATGAGCCAGTCTACGATCGTTCACAAAATATAAACAAATTACAAGGTTACCAAGAAGTTGAATACAAACAATACGTGCATTTTAGGCTATTTTTACTTGTTTGTTTGTGTAAATCACTTTAACTGCCTAAATAATGTGTTAGCACTCACAACTAAGGCCATCAAAATTCATTTTACATGATTTTCAGGTCCCAGTGCAGTTATTTGGGACCATTCACAAAGTGAAGTGTGACTAAACATGACATGGGGTAGAGGCTGCCAAAAATGTGATGTCACTTTTATATTTTATATAAAGAAAAAATCTAATACTCATAAACTATACATAATGAAGTGTTCAGGTGTCAGGAAAGTAAAGGGCTATAAACCGGCTTCCGTTTATACTGACAGTATTTTGGAATTAAAGTCCGATTGAAAATCGCACGAAAGTACTGTGGCACCATCCAGCGGCAGTGATATTGTTAACCTTTAAAGCTTGCTCCCACGTACACAAGAATGTAACAAATTTTTACTCAGTAATTGAGGAGGCTCATGGCTTGATTGTTTCATTAAAGGAAATGGGATTGTGCATTCCTTCGCTTCATGCAAGCAAGTGCTAGATAACACTAGGTAGCGCTAGATGTTGCCAGCTTCTTCAGACTTTCAATCGGTGATAGCGCCACTTCAAGTGGAACGTGAGGAAGACGTCAGCCTGAATGTTCGGTTGGGAAAGGTTTGAATTAGCCTAAACGTTTTTCTCTTCTACCAGTTTTAGTTTTCTGTGCAGCGGAAAGTGTGGCTGAGAAAACTTTTGCAATAACTTTGTCCATCCGTCCGTTGCTTTTTTTCCCGCTACCAGACGGAGACAAACGGTTTTCACAATTAGATTCATCGACCAAAAATTAGTTAAAAAATACGGCATATCAAAATATTGTTCTTCCTTATAGCTAATAGACTTTCTCAACGTAACTCAATGAAATAATAACATTTGTTTGTCACGTTTAAATACTGCAGGAAGGCACACAACTGTAGAATAAAACGATTTCGTAAACGACGCCCATTGGCGTAATTCAAAATACTATCGAAACCATGTTGAATGGTTGAAAAGGCAAACTCTCACCAGTCTGCCGGTTAGCTGCTACTTACAAAATTAAAACTGCACGTAAAAAAAATGAGACGTACAAGCTGAAAATTTGGCCTTAAATCACGTTCCCACGGCAAGTTAATTCTCTGCAACGTGTTGCATAAATGTGTAAGCCTACTCTCGAACCCAATTCTCCATTAGCTACTACTTACAATATTAAAAAGGCATGTAACAGCCGATAATTATGCCTAAACGCTAACACATTTTTAAACGGCCAATTGTGATGGTTACTACTTTTAGGTTATACTATAGTAGAGAGCGCTGTTGAAGTGTATGATAGAGTTGAGTGACTCAACATGTTCAAAAGTGGTAGAAGAAAGTGTGCACTACAGAAGATCAGTTGAGGCTAGGCAGTCGTTGCAGCCGCTTGTTTCTATCGACAATAAGAGATGTTCTTAGTGTATAGAAGATCTGAAATGGAGGACGACAATGATATAGCCTCAATACAACTGAACAGCGGCCTGCCCATTTCTAACAATTGTAATTCTAAAGTGTGCATTGACTCAGGGACGTCACCATCTCATGTCATAGCTTGGTTCTGGGGAGCTTGGGCTCAATGCTTTGCAGAGGTTTTGAGTTAGGTTGTACTACAGTATCAGACGAATTTTAAGAGAGAAAATATAGAGTACGTTGTACAGTATGTCTAAAGCACCGCTGATTCGATTGATTTATATTGTTGCCGAGGGAGTTAGTTACAGCCCGACAGAATACAAACTGAGATGCATCCTCATTGTCATTTCCTCCATTTCAGACCTTCTAGACATTTACATCTCGTGTAGAGGATAGAAACCTGGAAGAAGAGAAAACCTTTAATTCAAGCCTTTTTATACCTAACAGAATGAGCTCTCCCTTATATTACACTTTATTTCAAGAATAAGTGACCCGAGGCCAGATTTAGGCCACAAAGCAACATTTGCCAAGTGTTGGAGGTATGTTCGGCATTGGTAGAGCACGGTTTTTGGGCGTAGATCACAACAGCTGTTGACAACTTATGGCATGCCATCAGATTTTTTATTAAATATTTTTCATTATCGCATTTTAATTTTTATTATCGAACTGAATATCCGTTAACGGAAATACATGGGCGATAATGGAAATTAAATTCAGATAATGAAAAATATTTTCCGTTCACGGAAAACATTTTTTATTATCGACAAATAATCGTAATTGCACTTCATGGATATTCATTTGTTGTTAACGGAAATTCCGATAACGTGAAATGAATTTTTGAAACATCATTTCAATGGAAAATTTAAAAAATATTATCTATCACATGAAAATCATTTTCCGTTAACGAAAATTGAATTTCCGTTAACGGAAAATGATTTTCTATTTTCGAAACCTCAATTTTCCTTATCGAAACCAGAATTTTCATTATCGAAACCAGAATTTTCATTATCGAAACCAGAATGTTATTAGCGAAGTAAGAAGACGTTATCTGTATTGGCCTTGGCACATTAGGACTAGCTTCTCAAACTCGCACGCGTCGTCAAAAATGGCGACTTCCACGAGGGCTTGGAGCTGTTATTGTAGAAATGTTGTTGTAGTAATGGTTTTTGAGATATGATTTTTTTTAAATAGTTTGTTTTAAGTGGGACACCCTGTACAAACGTATGCAATGCAGAAGTAGACATGGTTTTGGTCTAGATTTTTGTTTAAAACCTATAAAGTCTTGCTTAAATGCTGCTTAAATACACCACAACATTATCAACATACAGCGCTAGCCAGAACAGAAACTTCCTTTCTCCTCTACGTGTGCCCAGCGGCAGCAACAAACCCTAAAGGTAAAAGAATTCGTCTGAGTTATTTGAGTGGTGCGTGCAGTACACCAGCGCCATCTCTGGCCAATCGCCGATTTTTCATTATCGAAACTTCATTTTCCATTATCGAAACTTCATTTTTCGTTAACGAAAAAAGATTTTTCGTTCACGGTAAATCAATTTCCTTTAATTCAGAACACGCGTGTTATTCTTCACATTTCCTTTAATACAGATTTAGTTTTCGTTAAGAAGAATTCAGTTCACTGCCTCCACAGAAATTTTAATTCTTAAAAATTCGGCATCCGATAATTAAAATTAAATCCTGATAATGAAAAATGTTTTCCGTGAACGGAAAATATTTTTCATTATCGAAATTTTTTTTCCATTATCGACCGTGTATTTCCGTTAACAGATATTCAGGTCGATAATGAAAATTAAAGTGCGATAATGAAAAATGTTTAATAAAAAATCTGATGGCATGCCATAACAACTAGTGTTAATTTTAAATAATAACTATGTATTCGAGAAGAGAAGGGCCCCGGAATGCATTCGTGCTCATGTTGATTGTGGCATGCAAAAGATGGCACAATAAGAAGAGTGTTACGTTTCACTCATGGTAAAATCTTAAATTATGTTCGACCTACAATTATTTTAGGCTTTTGTTATTATTTCCTTTTTCTGATTTACATGGTAAACATACATACCGAAAAAGAACTAATATAATAAAACATTTAAAACTGGAAAATTATTTCAACATTGCCTTTTAAAGTAGCACTATCACTGATTAAAAACCGTATGGAAATAGTGTGCCACAATCTAGCGGCAGTGATATTGTTATATATAGCTTGCTCCTATGTGCACAATGACGTATCAAATTTTCACTCAATAATAAGGCCATGCCTTGTTTTTTTTTTTAAAGAAATGCCTTTTTGGATTTCTTCGTCTGGTGCTAGATAGTGTACAATGTTGCCAGATTCTGCAGCCTTTCATTGGTGATAGTCACTGATTGAAAACCGTTTGCAAATACCCTGGCGCTATCCAGCGGCAGTGGTATTGTTAACCTGTACAGCATGCAACCAACCAGGTGCACTAGAACGTACGAAATTTTCACTCAATAATTAAGAAGGCTTGTGGCTCGTTTGTTTTGTAAAAAGAAATGACATTGTGCATTCCTTCGCTTGATGCTAGCAAATGCTAAATAGTAATCTATAACGCTAAATGCTGCCAGATTCTGCCTACTTTCAATCGGTGATAGTGCCACTTTAACCCTTAAAGTGCTGGCGACGAGTATACTCGCCAAAAACACAAGCACAGCTTGGAGTCCTAAAAACAAGAGTCCAAAGTATGCACGAGATGGCCAACAATGGAGAAACGACAACAATACTAGGTTCCCTTAAGAAGCCGACTCTAGAGACGGCCATAGCCGAGTTGGTAGAGGCGTGTGCCTCAAGGTTACCCCTACTTTTGTGGAGATAGAAAATTAATTCAGCAGTCAAAGGGTTAATGTAGCTAAGTACACTTTTGCAAATTTTTACAAAGTACGACCTTACACAGTAATTATTTTCCACAAATTTTGAGATGTTGATGTCCCACAAGATACACATTATTTCTAACCTTTAAAAGGACTACCGAACTGGCCCGAATGTAAGACTATTTTTCTTTCGAATTTGCTCCATTAAAACTGCATCTTTGTTTTCAAATTGTTTTTTTGAGAGCTATTCATTGGTGCAATTGAGAAGTGAGTAGCTTAAATACTTTTTTGAATTATTTAGTAAAAACTAAAATACAACCTAAAGAGCCCCTTACAAATTGTTATGGAATCCGCAATTAAAACAAAAACCATGTAACAAAAAATATTCTGAATCGGTATCAACTGTATTGGTACTAGAGGCACGGACATATTCTTGGGTGAAGGTCGTCCACCTTGTAATCGTGCCTACCGGTATTTATTTTTGTTGAATTTATGAGCCCAAAATAGCAATTTGCCTTCTATTTGAGCTGCCTTATAATCGGACCAGTATGGTACAGTGTACCTAATATGTTTTGACAAATGCATTTGAATTAAATGGGTCCATAGGTACAGGAGGGTCCACACAAAAATTCTATGGCAGAAAGTTTTCTGTTTTTTAGTTTAAAAAAAAAGATGGATCCTATTTTTTTTTTTACATTTTTTGATAAAGAACTTGCAAAAAATTCATCAGTTTGTTTGGTGTATAAGCCAAGATTGACTAGGTGATTCAGGGTGACTCAAAAGTCAGAGTGAAAGACGTCAAAGTCCATAAACTTTTTGTAAACATTCATAACATTTTGGACCTGAAAAAAACCTCTGCTGTTGCATTTTTTATACAAAACACAAGGTGATAAATTGTGTCTCATTTCATAAAAAATTTAAGACTACATACCAGGCTTATTCTTTTAAATCTTTAGCTTACTGCTTTAATATGGCATGATTAGCGCTACCCTGTTGTCTCAGGTAAAAAAAAAAGTAGTTTTACCGTTAAATTCATGATTTTATGAAAAATCAGTCAAATTATGAAACTAATCATCAGCTAACAAGTCATCTAACCTTTGTTTAAAGTAAACATTTAAATCGCATCCTTTTTTTCAAATAGAATAAGAATGCAGTAATCAGGTGTTGAAATAACAACAAATAAACAAAAAAATAACATTGTGGCAAGATCTTAGAAAGATTAAAGCAAGATCTTGCACATTTTCTTATGAACTTCTTGATAAGCTCTTGTCCACGATTCTGACTCAGGATGATGTGAACACTACTTTCTTTATCGCTTTCCCGTCCAAAAGCGAAGCCAAGGGGAGTGACATGCTATCCATCTCCATTTATACAGTGTTATCATTTGAGATGTGAGCAGCAAGAATGCTTGAGGGGACTTGCGTCCAGAGCTTTCGCCCTGGGAAAAAGTGACACCATGTTGAGTAGAGGCTAGTTTCGTGAACTCGCCCCTTGAGTAAACATTCCTGAGTGAAATTCGCACCACGATCAGTGGGATGGCTGTGTCTGTTATTTTCGTTTCTAATAGCAGGGTGGTTTCTATTTAATGTAACATTTGCAGCTTAGTGAGAAACTTAGGGCTGAAAGTACATACATTCGTTCAGAACCACTCTCTTGTTCATAACTCTCAATTATGCTCTTGCTTCCATTTTCACTATTTTTGGTTGCCTATTGGCAGTTGAGCTGCACTGGTTATGGTTTTTCTCTGAATGTCTTCGGTTAGCAGTAATCCTTTCCATGATCCCATACAGTGTTTTCTTTCGTTTTTCCTCTACTCTCCGTTCCACTCTTTCAATGTTTTTAAAAGCTTCTTTGAAAGCAGCTTTTTCGTGTTCGTGCTTGAGGAGAAGTCGTTTAACCTGTTTAGCCATTTCGAACTGCTTGGTCTTTGGCAAATCATTTTTATTATAATCATCCAAATTCGTTAAAATTTGAAGTGCCATTTTTTCAACATCATGGGATTCAGATGACGGGTTATTCAACAGAGGCCTGTTTTCAGGATTTTTTGTGGCAAAGGTTGGCATATCAACTCCATTTGTCCACTTGGAGTCTATCCAAGAAAGTAAACGGTAAATGTCTTCAGTTTCAGACTTAATTTCCGCCCACCTCTCAACGTCTTTTCTTCTCTTGACATAAGTGATACCATCTGCCTCTGCAGCCTCAGCAAACCTTCCATTCAAAATATCTTTAGCCTCAACAATTTCCCTTTTCTGGTAAAAGGAAACAACATGATCTTCTATTTCTTCCTTTGGCATTGTGTGCATTTTTGAAAACATGAAGCAAAGCACATCGTTAACAATAATGTTCACTTTAAACATTTCATCATTCTCTCTCATCCCTGTTAATTTTCCTTCTAACTTCTTAATGGTTTGGGTTAGTTGGAGCAATTTATGGTCATTTTCAGCTTTGTACTTGTTATGAAGATCCTTCATATTCAAAAACTGAGCTTCCATGTCAGCCAGTTCAGTTTCATGATACTGAATTGCGAGCGTCAGTCTTTTTTCATGCCTTTCGTTAATTGCATTAAGCATTTCATTATTGTCTTTCGTTTCTTTTAGTTTTCCTTCTAACCCCTTAATAGTTTGAGTTAGTTGGAGCAATTTATGCTCCTTTTCAGCTTTGTACTTGTTATGAAGATCTTTCATATTCAAGAACTGAGCTTCCATGTCGGCCAGTTCAGTTTCATGATACTGAATTGCAAGCGTCAGTCTTTTTTCATGCCTTTCGTTAATCGCGTTAAGCTTTTCATCATTATCTTTCGTTTCTGTTAATTTTCCTTCCAACTTCTTAATGGTTTGAGTTAGTTGGAGCAATTTACGCTCATTTTCTGCTTTGTACTGGTTATGAAGATCCTTAGTCTTCAAAAAACGAGCTTCCATGTCGGCCAGTTCAGCTTCGTGATGCTGAATTGCGAGCGTCAGTCTTTTTTCATGGCTTTCGTTCGTTGCTTTCAGTTTCTCTTCCCAACTTCCATCGTCACGTGGTGCCAATGGTGGTCTGTTCAAGTTCACATGAACTATATCAGAACTTGGCTTCATCCAATTCGCAGAACAGTGTTTACACAGCAAGCGAATACACTTTGTATTTTGTTGTTCATAAGCCTTAATAACGCTCTCAGGTATCTCTAGACATTTAAAATGAAAACATTCATTACAACCATCACATTGCACTGTTTTTCCCTTCGTATTAGTTTCTTCATCGCAGCCAAAGCAAGCACGTAAATCGGTACTTGGCGTCATATTGTTGTCAAATGAGTTCCCCGACAAATTAGACTTTCCACAATCATCATATTCCAATTGTTTCTCACCGCTGTGGATACGTGCGTGCTGCGTTAAATGACTCTTAAGCGCAAATGCCTGCCCACAATCACTACATTCTAACGGTTTCTTCCCAGTGTGTAAAAATGCGTACCGTGGAAAATGATACCTCTTTGCAACACCCATTCTGCGATCATCACATTCAGACGATTTTTTCCCAATGTGTGCCTGCGCGTGCCGCATTAAATAAGCTTTTTGCGTAAAAACTTTACCACACTCACCACATTCATACAGTTTCTCTCCCCCGTACACAAATGATTCCCGCGACACAATAGACTTGCCACTATCACCATTTTCATACAAGTTGTTTCCAGTGTGGACAAGTGAATGCTGCGTTAAATAAAGTTTCTGCGTAAAAGCCTTTCCACACTGTAGGCACTCATACGGTTTATCTCCAATATGCGCAAGTTTTGAGTGCCGCGACAAATTAGACTTGTTCGCAAAAGCCTTTCCACAATCACCACATTCAAACAGTTTCTTCCCGCCGTGAACGAGTGAGTGCTGCGTTAAACGTTTTTGCGTGATAGCCTTTCCAGAAACAACGCATTCATACGGCTTATCTCCAATGTGCTCCCATTTTAAGTGCCGCGACAAACTAGACTTGCACGTAAAAGCCTTTCCACAATCACCACATTCAAACGGTTTCCCTCCACTGCGTCCACATGCGAGCCGCAACAAATTCGACTTGTCTGCAAAAGACTTTCCACGATCACCACATTCTAACAGTTTCCTTCCACTGTGGACACCTCCCTCCTTCTGGTTAATGAAATCAATAAAAGACTGAAAGTAGGACATCGCTGGGGTTTTATTTCTGTTGACCTAAAAAAAAAGGGCGTTGGTTTTACATAAACTCGAGGCCTATGGTCTCTCCCTAGAAAATGTTGGTTTACCTAATAGGCAATCCAAGGTTGACAGACCTCCTCCCGACTAGCCTGCTGCCCAGAAGCTAACCACCAGATTACTACAATCCGACCGGATCTTGGATGAAGAATACGCTACAGATATGAACAATATGGCCGCCGAAAGCGCCACTGAAGCGATTGCAGTGGCTTTGTCCTGTTATCATATCAACGTTGGCGACGATAGGCCTATGTCAGCCCCTCCTTATATTTCTATGCCCGATGGTCAGTCGTATAGAGTGAGACATAATATACGTTATATTCGAAAGCGACAATTAAAAAAATGCTTTGATCGTTCTATTGGGTGGGTTCACTCAAATTAATCGCGTCAGCGTCTGAGCTGTGGCCCAGCTACTTCCCGTGGTAACGAGAGGTAAACACGAGCGCGATCATGGTAACTAGAGACTTTTAATACATGTGTTAGGGCCGCTTCCCTGCTTTGCTGCAATTGGCTCGCTACCCCGTGACGTAACACGACTAGCAAGAGCGAGCTGGAGGAGCCAGCTAACAGGCGCGTTCAATGGGTTGTTCGCTTCATTCATTGTTCTTGTTTCCGACAGTAGCGATATTTGCTGTTACGATTAATTAGTACGTCAACAAAGCTAAGATAATGAATGACACACACAAACCAGCAGTCAATCAACATGACGATCGAACAAATTCATAAAAACGCAGCCAAACACACAAGTAATTTAACTCACAACACGCAATTGATTTTTCTTTACGACTATACAGCAACCAGACAGAAATAAACACATTTATTTTTAAAACTTTTTATCCTGAGCATACCACGGTGTGATTTGCAAACTTCGATAACTTCCTAAACTACAATAGAAACACTTTCTGCATGTAATTATAAATAAAAACGTTTTTTTTTTGTCTGTTTCATTCCTATAAAAATATTAAGTTTTTAAAATTAATTTAAAGAATACTAAATTGGTAACTTAAATACTGTGCAAACTGTGCAATACTGTGAAACACAACGTATTTCAAAAGCAAAGCTGTTTTCACTATTTTCCGTCCTCTTTCGTATACGTCAAAACAATTTGTCTTGCTTTTTTTTTAAAGCAACATACCGCCTGCCTTATAACCTTCCGCCTGCCTCACAACAACCACGCGACGATCACATCCACGTATTTACCACAGCTAAGGTCAACTGAGACGGTAGCTTCGTTCCTCGCAGCGAAAAACATAGCTACTGTCTCAATTGGTATTGCGCCTAATAGTCCAGCCAGCGTGAACCCATTGATTGTGTCCTCACAAACCAGAATGATTCTCATATTTTAAAATCACAATTTATTATTTTCTAAGCTAGTGTCTTATAATTTTGCTTCGGCGATCTATTGGAATAATTAATTTTAATTTTTACCGCATTAGTCTATTATATTCAAGATCTCATGGTAATTATTAAAAAATTAGTAGATGTACACACAGAGATGAAACGTCATGATTATTGTGCGCGCAATGCATGATTTAATGACGGGTCGTTAGTAAATAAAGTTCCATTATATTCAACAGAAAATCTCCTAGACGCCACAATTTAAAAAGGATTTTTAGCAAGGCAAAGACTATCGGTAAGAAAATAGACCTTTGGGGCCGTACATGATGTGGAGGATCGAGAAAAATGGCGCTGGGAGGTATATCCCTTTAATTGACAGCGACACAGACAAATTAGTCTTTAATGAAAAACATGTACGTTCCAATTCCGGTCAATGTCGCGTCAGTGAGAAACTTTAATAAACATAAATTAAGTTTTGAAAATCGGACTTAAACGTAAACTGACATTATCAGGAATGTCGACACCTTAGCTAATCATTAATTCACAATTTTTCTAAAAAATAAATAAATAGAAGAATATTTAATAGAAATCCTGATGAAGTCTGTGAATGACAAAGTAGCCTAACAATTAAAGCGAATTTAACCAAAAAAAAAACTGGCCTAGGATGAATAGTGAAAGAAAGAAACCAGACGGACTAAAGAGAGAAAATTAAACACTAGGCCTCATTACAAAATGAACATTAAAATGTATCTTTACCGAATGGCAGGCAATTTGCAGGTTCGAGATATTACGATTACTCAAAGCCAACTGTAGTATATATGAAAAAAAAATTAAAAACAGATACTCCCGTAAGTTTTTACCTGGCGCAATATTTTGTTGATGGCATACATATTACCAAGAATTCTTGATATTACACAACAATTAGTATTAGCAAGAGCCAGCAAGAGCTGAGGGTAAAAAAAAAGTAAAACTGTGGACAGAAAACCTGGAAAAAAACAGCTGAAGGAGGAAAAAAACACGGAAAAAAGCTGCAGGGTATGGGGATACGAGCTCTAATGGGTTTTTTTTCTAAACGGCGAAGCCGCTTTTTGTTCAGTTTTAATTTCCAATTTGTTACATCGGCGATCTGGACTTGAGCTGAGAGATCGTGATTTTCATTTTGGCTTCTTATTGTTGGCACGACATTTTTCTACTACGCTCTCTACAGATCAACCTGTGTCCTATAAAGCTGGTTCTTAGCTCACTTTACAGGTATTGGTATGTAGATGTTCCCGTTCTATAAGGCCTTTTCAGGTGTTAGAGAGAGAGAGAATGAAATTTTATTGGGGCCACAGCCGAAAGCTATTACGCCCACTCTAAATAAATAAATAATACATCAATCTACAATCTGCCCACTTACAGGGAAGCTCTTAAACGACCAAATTGATTGTTTTGCATTGTTTAATATAGTTATATTGCAACAATGCCAAACAGCAAACGCCAGTTCCAAGACGTAAATTGAAGATTAAAGGGTTTGTTTCCATATTGGTTTGTGCAAATAGTAGTTGATAAGGATACAAAAGTAGCCACCAAAGTAGCAGGAATTAGGAAACAAAAATGAATTCGTTTGATGTATAAGGTAAGGTTTAAATGATCCTAAGTCAAAACAGCTAAGGAAAACAAACTTTCCTGTAAGATTTCAGGTATTGCAGTGTAGCTGTACTGTTTAATCTATGTGAAACCTTACTTCTATATCCAACCAGTATACATGTGAATGCAGTTAAAGCCAGAGATCAAATTTCAAAACTTTTCATGCCCGAACAAACGAAGAATAATGTAAGGCTACACACTCCACTACTTTCATGGCTAAATTTTTTCAGTGATTTTTAGTCACATCGTCTACTTTTCGTTCATCACCCTGCTGTGATACATATATCATTTTTCAGGACTTTCAAGCACTTTTCCTGGCATGGAATTTCATTATTACTTTCCAGTTTTTCAAGGACTCGCACGAACCCGAACTTACCTGAAGAGTGAAGAGCTGTGCTAAGTACACTAAGACGATTAGTTTTTTAACAGTTTCCAGCGATATCGTTTAGCCAAATACACTACAGCAATCATTAGCTTATCTGTCGTCTGAAAAAGTAAAATGGTAAAAACATTTGAATACAGCAGTAAGGTTTTACGTGGAGTTAACAGTACAGCAACACTCCAGTATCTTAAACCTTACAGTCAAATTTATGTGTGTTCCTTTCCTGTTTTGATTTCGGATTAGTTATCCTTACCTGAAGCATCAAACGAGTTCGTTTTTGTTTTCTAATGATCTGAACAGGAAAAGGATTTTAGCAGCGTTCACGTAATTATGATAGACTATCACGCTACTTCAGAAGCAACAAAGTTTGTATTTTTTGCCCTGTTCTGAACAATATTTTGACCCTGACAGGAGCGAAGGTTTTCCCAGGTGTTTCCTTTACCTTACAAGATTTTCTTCTGCTTCCATTATGAACAGCAGGGCCGTAGCTGCCGAGGCTTCCCCCCCCCCCCGGCAGCTAAAGTCCTGCTGTTCACCCACAGAATCTGTGTGTTCACCCCTGTGACCCTGCGTACGACCCTGCGTCCCCCCCCCCAGTCACCAGCAGAGGGGGCAGCAAAATCGTTTACCTAATCTTTAATAAATGCGTGTAGTTCCACCATGTCGTTCCACCCGAAGCTGTCGTTGTTCGCCATATTGTTCTTCAATAACAACAACGTCGCTGAACACACAACCATTCGCGCCAGCGGCAAGAAAAGAGTGGGGGTTAGTAGAGAGGGCAGAGCGGAGCGGAAGTAGGGCCGGAAGTGACGAAAATTTGCATGCATTTCCAAACGGAAATGACGCAAAACTACAGGTTACAAAGCGCCGCTAGGACAGGGAAGGATTCCATTACGTAACACAGTGAGGAAGGATGCTACGAATGAGAACCACAATGGATAGATCATGGCCGATAATGCTACAGTATTTAAACCGATCCTCGGAATGCATGATATCAGTCGATCATCAGCCGCTCAACAGTTGTTTTAACTAGTGCACGCCAGTCAAATTCCGGAGGTCCCTATTCGAAGTACGCCAGGCCTACAGCCGTGCCGAGTTGGTGACGGGGCTTCGCCGCCGAGCTATAGCCGACTGCCGATAGCCTCACTCAAGCTTCTATAATAGAGCTTAAGTATTCTGATCCATTTGCAATAGCTATGATTGTTAAAGTATAACTAGTACCAATACGTACGCTGCTAAATTGACCCGAGATTCCTTAATTTAACTTAGAGAATATAATAATGATTAGGTTAATCCGTAATGCCATTCGTTCGACTCATTGCCGATAATTGTAATCGATACAATCAAATCATAACAATCTGTCACTGATTTAATTGGCCATATTGTGGGGTCAATATTGTGTACGCCGGAGTGTCGATTAAAGGCCCAGTATTAGATGAATGATTGCTTATTATTTAGCCTACCTATTTTATACATAATTAGTGTTTTATACAATTGATTGCCCTTATGCCATCCTAGATAATAATGTTTATTCTGGTCAAATGGTCACTGGAATAGAACATTACACTTCGTTGCTGCAAAACTACTATTGTAACTTGCATGGCCTGTGTACACACTTTGGTGAAGAGATACATGATATTTTACTTAAAGGGCGATTACATCGATTTTTACTTTATTATCTTACCTTCGGGCCTCTAACACGACAATTGGATGCAAACCGAGCGGTAGCAAACACATTACGTATGTCCGATGCAACAACTTCATTACTGTATCACCAAAACAAGATCTGGGGGCCGCCATTGTTTAGCTGGGACACGCAGAAATTAATGCCGGTAGATGGTAGGCCTCAGTTTCGACACGCAGCCAACTGAGATAGCTCGCGCGCATAGCGGAGCGCGTGCCGATTGAGAGCTGTGGGTAGCTCAAGCGTGTGGCAGAGGGCACGTAGCTGGTCAGTGTTGCTGTGCTGTTCGGACAGTTCTCTTAGCAGTTAATTAAAAAAAAAAATGTCGTCAGATGGATTTCTGTTCGAACCTACACGAGCAGAAGGAACTTCGTTTGATGATGAAGCTGTTTCTTGTAGTTCGGAAAAGGACGTTGCCGACAGATTATGGGCACACAAATTGGTGTACGTGTCAGCGCTGCATGGTGATGCCGACACAAGCCGAATGCATTTGCTGCAAAGAAGCAGGGACGACGCTAAAATCAGTTTATTGGGGAGGCGGCAGTGGGGCAGCAATTTTAGCC
>JAHWFP010056836.1:0-18479 GCA_023313725.1 Lithobius niger
CACGATGTAACCATGTAATCATGGCACGATGTAACCATGTAATCATGGCACGATGTAACCATGTAATCATGGCACGATGTAATCATTATTTAAACAGTAACTACACTTGTGAACCATAATCTTTACATTCTGTTCACTATGTAAAACAAAACCTCCTCTATTAATTATTCTGTGGCTTGATTTAGGCCTATTGTTCTCTTTTTTTCCCAACACCGTTAATCCAGAAAACAAATTGTAAAGGCTTATAACACCATTGCAGTCACGAACCGCTAGCACATAAAACTTATGGCCCGTAAGACCCATAGGAATAAGTGGCTTTGGACCCATAGGAATACGATTTCTCCCGTTTAACGAAAGCTTATTATCGTACGACTATTCCCCTTCCGAAAAATTCCAAAACTATAAATATTTTGGCTGACGAAGTTTTGAACACGTTTATTCACAATGACCGCTTTTTTTTACCATGCTGTTATCACACTCCCAATTAGAGTCATGGTGCCATATGGCAACAGAGACAATTGTCCTAGGATCTTTCTCATGCCACACTCTACATGAACACGAGGTATGACAAAGCCCTCCTCTTCCCGAAATGCTATTTTCGCAGTAGTGAATTGTTGAGTGATGTAATAACTTATGTAAAATATGCTTACCTGAGATTTAGGCATGTTTCGAAGTACTACTTGTCCATACCGCCAAACTTTACCATGTGCGCCAATCTGGCTCCAAAGTAATTCTTCGTCTTGCTTAATATTTAACCTAGGCAGAAATTTTAACTGTTTTTTTACAACTTATACAGTGTGGCCCAAACACACAGATAACTTCTTTGTCACTCCAAATCAGCTTACAGGCTAACCACGAAAATGCACATAAATGAACTGTGGCTTGAGTGACATGGTGGTAGTTTGAATCACCTTGGAATGGGCAATTAATGAAATCACAATACGAATTTTTGAACTACATGTCAAACAGTGGTGTAAATTAGAAAGTTGTACAGAACTTTAAGCTACAGTAGTGTCAAAGCAAAAAAACATAATGAAATTCGGAGCAGAGTCATAGGATTTGCAGGCAATCAGTGACTGGTAAAAACAGTAGTTCACAAGTGTGCAGTGCAGTGCAGTTTTTACCATTAACTTTGATTGCCTGTTAATACTATGCTTCTCCCAATTTCATTCTGGTTTCTTTGCAACAGTTGCAACAGTTCTTTGCAACCTTCTTGATTTATAATGCTATTCCGCGATGTGTAGTTCAAAAGGTAGCATTGTGCTGACCATGGAGATCCATTCAAAGGTCATTTAAACTACCATCATTATATGTCCCCGAACCAACAGTTTATTTATTTCGTTTAGTAAATGATGGCAGAGGGGTATTGCAGACTGATGGGTCAACCTGTACATTATAATTATAGTAGTATTGAAAAAAAAAGAAATAGTAATAAAAATTTCTGTAAAAGAACATTTTTTGGCTCAGTACCTTAATCGATCCGTTAATGCGAAAAAACTTCGCGAATTACGGGTTTTGTATATTTTAAATATGACTAGTAATATGTTCAATTAAGATAGACTCACGTACCAAGTGCGCCCTTTCTACCGACTCTTGGCTGTTAAACAAAAACAGGGCTTTAAAAGGTGATAGCTATCCTGCATTAGTGGTATTATGTATTAAGGAGTGACGTCATAGTCTTAATAGATTTTCCGTAGCAGGAAGAAGTGCACCTTGCAAGTATCAACGATGCTGTAGTGTTCGTTTAAAACGGTGGCATGAAAGTTCGAATGTACTAACACATTGTCTAATGTGTACTTTCGTTTCCTATAAACAGCTACATCGTTCTGCGTCAGTTTGAGGTTTCAAATTAGAGATTCCTGTTACAAGTACAAACAAAATTCTCTTTTGGTAAAAATGTTGAAGGGAATTTCTCCAAGATTCTTTTTAAATGAAGCAAATGTGCGTCATTAATGGGAGTCCCTTTTCTTTTCCTATCGCATGCCATTCTGTAGTGGTTAAAATGCAATGATCAAGGTTAGTATTTCGGTGAATTACGTCGGAAAAGATTGTCAGCTAAAAGGAAGCAATGATGTTTAATTTTCCATGGTTTTAAAAGTTTCTGTGTGCATAAGCAGGGTGTGTGCTTCGTCGGAATACCTTAACTATTCAGATTTCCTAATTTGCAGTTGCGAGTGTTTATGTTGCACAGACAAACTCGGAAAAAAAGTAATTTCTGTAATAATAATTGTTCGATTTAGGCAAAAGAACTAAAAAATTCTTTTGGGGCTGCCAAACGATGTGTCGAATTTCATTCGAATCCTGCTTTACATTCGGACTCCATCCGGACTACGAAAGTACAGACATTTGGCAACTATGGTATTCATTGGAAGCTCTGCTATGCTAGCTTCGCCACACTACTTAACAGAAATTGTTTTGCAAAATTAACACCCAGCAGGTTCTGATTTGTCCGTACTGTACATTTGTTTAACAAGAGTGTAAAATTTTTTTGGAATATTCTCTCAAAACCGAATGAGGTTTAAAAGTGCTGAACAGCATTCAGTGACATGGTGTTACGACATTCATTCAATCAACGTAAGTTATACAAACTGTATTTTTCGTGGCCTGATTACCAAGCTCACATTTTTCTTTGAGCCATTTCCTATGGAAAAAAAAATTAGCGAAACACTATAAATAACGTACTAAAACGTCTTTATGCACCTACTCTTCATTTAGGTAACACCGACAGTTTGGAACTGGTGAACCAGTTCAATACCATCACTGCCATACAGTCTTTATCAGTGTTGCCACTCGTACACTGGCACATACATCACTGACCTTGTTACTGTGTTGTGCAATGGACAAGTATTGAAATGATTTGTCATTCATTTCAAATCCGTTTCACGTTACTTGAATGAAATGTAAGTGCGTAAAGATGGCTTATTGTACTATGTTATTTCTAGTGTATGGGTTTTCGACGATAACGTATTTCCGAATTTCTTTATATTATTAACAGTGATTTGTGTCAATTTATTTACATAAACGGATTGAATGCATCAAAATAGTGTCAGTATTAGTTTACGATATCTTTGCACTTAAGATGTAATTTGATAGTGTGATTTATTTAGTGCAAATCTTCTTTTGATTGATACAAATAAAACAAATACGTACCTGTTTTTAAGAATGTGACAGCTATTGTTTCAAACTTTTAAAAATTTGCTAAATAATTATAGTACACTATTTTTTGTTGTTGTTGCTTAGACACCATGTCCTTCATTACTAACCTTCCTGGGTGAAATCCATACATCAGGTACCAAAAAGTGAAGCAACCTTTCACCATGGAAAGTGGTGGACTACGAAATTGCATAATTGCAGGTATGTAGTCATGCCGATCCACATAAATGTAGCGACCTTCATGGAAATAAAACTTATTAAAATTCTTATTAATGGGCGGTTCTTTTTAAATCGTCAGTAGTGTTTCAGATAAATTAAAAAAAAGTACGACGACAATTCTACATTCTACAACTTGACTACCGAATAAACAAAGACGGGGTTTGCATTTGATCATGGTTCTTCAAGGATCACTTCTCATTCATGATAATCTAACCAGGTTGTAGCTACTGAATGTACATTACGTACGCTCATTTGAAAGGGTTCATGTTTATGCGGACAAGTAGGGTGATGTCTGACATACAACAAGCATGGTGTCACTTAAACTGTAAATGGGTTTGTTAAATATTTTGGGGTACTGGCAAAATTTTGAACAAATTTTGTAATAATTTTTCATTTTTCGAGTTTGATGTTTACATCGATGTTTGCAGAGTACAAAAATAGAAGCAATCTTTGCTCACTAAAGGTAACAAACAACACCTTCGTAGTGAAGTAGCCTCCACGTCACCATTATTTGAGAATACCTGTCAGTTTAGAGCGCTCTTGCTTATAACTGCACACAATTAAAAAATAATGCTTTAACTTTAAGTTTTTAATTTTGTGGAAGGTCAAAGTAAATGCATGACATTCACAATGGAATTTTAAGATCAAACATTACGTGTCGTGTGAAAAATTACAGTCATCTTTCACGTTCATCAGCATAAACAAGAAAGTGTTTTTGGTAGTTACAGAGCATTTTTTGTAGCTTTAAAGACATTTTTCAATAAAGATTGAACATGGTTAAATTGTGAATAATGTATGTACTCTTTCAATGCGAGCCCCAAAACCTTTCCTTCCCATGGTTCTCAATGTATTTTTTTTTATCTTCATGTTTCATTGTTCCTATTTATTTTGGAAATTTCATTGTCATTTCTTTGGCTGGCAGTCAGTGATCCGATGTGATCCTTACCAGACCAGTTGCCCTAGCAACAAACTATTTATTATTATTATAATGTTGCCAGATTTGCAAGAAGCAGTCTTTCAGCCTCTTGTGGGTTTGGGAATATGTTGCAAATCTTGCATGTTGCCAATGTTTGCTGGGGCTCATGGCCAAATTGAGTCTTTACCTGTTTAATCTGTCATAGGGGGGAGGGGGATTAAGTCTTAATGGCGCGTCGACAGCGTGGTCATTAGCGCCAACCTCAGTCACAGTGCAGTGGTATGGGTCCGGGTCTGTCATAAGTTATATTATGTATGTATTGTAATTTTATTTCCGGTTCCTGCCTCTAGAACCTTCTAGAAGTTCCCTAATACCGTTGTTATTTTGCAGTTGTCAGGGGGTAACCAAATTGTATAAAAAAAAACGGAGCCTGCATGTAAAATCAGTTAGCCTTCGTACCAGCCACCCGGCTGGTTCTCCTCGACCCCTGCAAGGTCTGCCAGTAAGAGGAATTTTTTCTACCTAAGCCTTTAGTAGGTCTGTTTTTACGAACCCTTAGTTAGGGTAGATTCCGTGGTTAGACCCAAAGTAGGCTGAGTTCCTTTCGGTCTCAAACCTAAAAGTTCTGGCCCTAGAATTTCCAAAATTGTGGTTGCCCTTTTCTTATAAAGTGCATTGAACTTTCTTGTGTTTTCAACAAATTAGGCCTAAGTTTGACTGAAACCTTGCAATCTCATTATTACCATTAGCTTTTCATTTATCTGAACGGTGTTTGCTGTGGATGGGGCCCTGCCACTGTCTCTGCCGGTTTTTAGATACCTGGGTAGTACGAGAGACAACTAGACTCCTTCAGCAGCTATGGGAGTTTTGATCTGGTTCATTCTGGATAACAATGCGCTCCCTGCCATAATCTTGCGTTTCCATTTAAATTCCTGGGTTTGTTACGATACTTTGTTCCACATTATGTTTGTAGGAAACTGACTGTGTGACGCCACGTTTTCATCCACTACGAGTGCAAAAAAGACGTAAATATCCCTCTCGTAGAATCTACCAGTAATTATGTAAATTCTACAAGTGTGATAACTACATGTTATGCACTCATAGTGCGAGGAAACGTGGCATCATACAGTCAGTTTACTGTAAACACAACGTGAAACAAACTATAGATTTTTTCCTGCTCGTAAACGTCTAGTGAGCTCAAGCAACGAGCCACAAAATTTACAAGGGCATGAGTTCCTGTATGATACGCTCCACGATATTAATTTTTAAAAATAACGGCAAAAATTTGTGAAGAATATTTTTAAAGAAGGTTGTTATTATTACTGGCAGGTTTTAGTTAGCCCGTCTGGTGACAGTTATACTTTTTACAATTTACAAAAAAATACGTATATTATGCATTGTGGCGGTAACGCGTATTATATGATTTTCCTTGATTCACTGTTAGGAAGACGTGTTTTGGGAGTTAGGGTGGGAGGAGGGATGAAGCCGGAAATCCGGCCGTCTTTCTTCAGTTTTTTTGTGCCTTATCGTTATCTACGTCACTAAAAACGTACAGTGTACTTGCATGCATGCGTGTTTTTACCTCTACTCATTTGGATCTAAGACCTCTAGAACGAGGAGGGCAGCAACAAATGAAAGGTAATTAAACTACGTTTCGAATAAGCATATTTTCATCGCTCCAACTTGAATATTTGGCCCTCAAATGCAAAAGAAGTTCTGTGTAAATTGTTTTATGATGTGTTTTATGAAAGTTTGGTCCAAAAAATATCCAAAACGACAACATATTTTGCATCGTATTGTACTTAGTATCAGGAAAACGACATATACACCTCCAAACTGGTTAGCTTCAACGGATTGTATGCACGTAAAAGCAGACTATATGTCTTAAACATGTTGTGAATATTCCCCTTTCTGAATCAAGAGGTGCGAGGAATGAGTGAGCAATTGTAAGCAATAACTGCAGTTAGCTTGTGACCTAATTATTAGTACGTGGATTTTGTATTCGTGCTGTGGACAGAAAACTGTATGACGCATGGACCGACGCTAAAAGATTAAGCAGAGAAAATGATGCAGCTAGTTTGTTATATTATTTCGACCTCGTCGCGTTACACATCTAATTGTAGTAAGAGTATTGTAAACTCTTCTAATTTTTTTATAATTTAAGTACACAGACTCTCAATATAACGAACCGCCGAATAAGGAACTTTTCGCTATAAAGAACACTTTTTTAACAATTTGGTTGGTCATCATCTGTTCGTATGGTGAAAACACCACTATACAAAAAACTTCTGTATAAGGAACAGCTCCATACAAAGAACCCTTTTTCAGTGCTGTAAAATGTGAAAAACTTAAATCCGTAATTGTAAGGAACTAATTTACAAAACACTGGATTTATCAGACGAATCCTAATAATCTTTCGTTTTCTTTATTGTCCCAGAATGCTCCTGCTTAAAAATCCGCAAAATTTGTTCCGTGTTCTCTGTTGATCAATATTACTCTTTTCAAAACTGCAAAGAATAGAGACATAAACTACAGAAATTGCAATGTCTAAAGGAAAATTACCATACCTCTGTAATTCTTGAGGGTATGGTCGTAAATTCCTCTTTCAAAGCTGTCCCTCCCATTGCCTACAAGCCACATACTATGAGGATCCTGTGATAAATCTTTCCAACTGCATGAATCACCATTATCGAAATCACAGTAATAATCCTTATCTAAAGAAAAAAAAGAATGTGCATGAAAATTAAAATAAAAAAATTTAACCTTATTATTATACAACAAAAAATATGCTAGTGTGTGACGGACAACAAGATTTGTCATCATACGTGCCAGGTCTCATCCTCACCGAAAGTAGCAAACGCGAGCAATAAATAACACTATAAAAGATTAAATAGTTAAAAAAATAGTGATTCCAAGTGCATTCACCAAGGAAAACTTGCAGTCCATTTCAAGAGGAGAATCACATTTACAAATAGTGACTGAGGTTGGCGCTAAAGACCGAGCTGTTGACACGCCAATAAGCCTCAATCCCCCGCCCCTAGTCAAGCTAAACTCATTTTTTCATGGCTAATTTATTTGAACTCTGCATAAATAGTATTTAATGCAAATGCTGGTTACTTCTAGCTAACAAACTAACTAAGTTTTTAATAATTGTAGTTGCGGTCATGCAATATTTACATAGCGGTTATGTACAATGCGATATTGACTAAATTTTTAATAATTTTATTTAATTCTATTTAAATGTCGTATTGTAAATTTAAATTACTGCAAATTATATTTAAATTAAGCAGTGATATTTACACAGCAGTTGTTTACAAAGCAATATTTACAAAGAGATACTGACAATGCGATATTTAAAAAGCAGTATTTACAAAGCGATATAACAATGTTTTCAGTCTTGATGAGATATTCCGCTCTGATTGTCGTCCCGGTGTTTCTAGATATACAATATCCTTTTTCAGTTAGAATAACAGTATTAATTAAGGGCTGAGTAATAGGTATGTTACCGCTAACGTTATAGTTCGTGTATCCATCATAAAATAGTGTGGTCGCCATGCACACTTACGCTCATTGGTAAGTCTTGTAAGAATGAAATAGTTAGATGAACTGATAGTGTTTTGAGGTATGGTATTGAAGCGTATGCTCACGCAAAGTAAACTCAACTTGACAAACTTCAAAGCATTCAGGCTAAAATTGTAAAAATATTATTTAAAAGTAACCCAAACACTAATACAGAAAATATATTTTGTACAAAAAAATACGAAAATCCACCTACAGATATGATGCCCTTCAGGTCGTTCATGATTGCGTTAATCAGTACAATTTCATTGTGATCCCTGCATTATTTAATTTGTTGCCCATTGACCTATTAAAACTTGGTAGTAGGATAAAATTAGTTTGATATTTTTAATTGGTATTTTACAGTTTCCGTATTTTATTGTACTTTTCTGGTTTATGTTATGTTTTAAAAGCAATTTTATATTTGTTGTTGTTTCTAAAATGACTTTGTACGTATGCTATAATTTGATATTCCATTTGTTTCTCTCTACAATATAACTGATATTTTTATTAGCTGTAACTGTGCAAATTACTGATGAGTGAACTGTAAATTTTGTATGTTTTGGCTATTCACAAGTCCGAAATGAATTTAAAGTCATCGTTTGGTAATAAACTATATTATTATTATTTCTTGGACAATAGGATTCATATTTCGGCATTTATGTAAAAAAAATATAATTATTGGAACAGTATCTCCAATTAAGCCACGCATAGCATTTCACGGTAGATACGCTCCAAATTGAATCCTTTTGCCTGAGAGCTCTAGAATCGCTTCAACCTAGGTAATGCTTGTTTCGTAAGTATCTCATACGACCTTCATATTAATTATATTAGTATCTGCTCTGATATCATATTCTTATATCTATTTCAATACCTGCTCGTTGCAGTTTACTTATTCTTGAACCAATATATGAGTAATCAACTCAATTCTATCTTGGTTCAAGAATAAGTAAACTGCAACGAGCAGATATTGATTAAAGTAATATGAAGGCCGTATGAGATACTTACGAAACAAGCATCAACGAGGTTGAAGCGATTCTCGAGTTCTCAGGCAAGAGGGTTCAATTTGGAACGTTTCTACTGCGAAACGCAATACACGAAGTAATACACACGTCCAACTTTGAAACTTTTTCTTTCCTATATTTTGTGGGTCATCCACCCAACTTCGTCAGGAACTTCTATGTAAACCAGCTTCACTATGAAATATCGAGGAAGGAAAGAGGCATGTTATGTTTGGTTGGTGGGTGCTTTGTGTTAACTTAGACGAACTATACAAGCTAATGCGAGATTTATGTCAACTGCACCATAATTTACATTATTAAATTTACAAAAATTTCTGCTTTTTTATAGTATTATTACCGTAAAACTTGACAAAGCTACGTGTTAGAACTTAATAATTATACGCAACAGTTAATTATGCGTCTTCCATCGTTTCTGTCGATATGAATTATCGATAGAATGATGCACTTAGATTTAGGAAAATATAGAATTAATAGAAGTGTAAAAATCGGGTAAGCTGTAAATTGTTTAGTTATTTATAATTCCTTTGTTTGTGTGTCGGGTTTTTTTTAACCTAAGTTCTTCAGATCTTTAGAGAAGGCTACCACATACAAATACCCACTATATTTAAAATAATAGCGAATATAGTTCCTATGATAAGGAAATCAGAAGTGAAGATGTCGGAAGGAAAAATACAATCGGAATGAAGCCATAGCTCTGCAGAATATAGATTAAAAATCCCAGCATACAAAAGAAAAATCGACACAACCTGACAATTTACAGCCTTACATAATTTTTACACCAAAAAAATTCCATATTTTTTAAAATATAAATGCACCATTCTAGATCACAATTCATAATCGATAGACGTGACATCACTGCTAAAAACAATAATTGTTAAAGTTTAACGTGTCAACCAAGACAAGATTTAGATTAGGGGTTCGAATAACGTCTCTGTAATGTGTGGTGCAGTGCCAACCCGGACCACTGCACTGTAACTGTGGTTGGTGCTAATGACCAAGTTGTCGACGCACAATTAAGCCTCAATCCCTACCCCCCCCCCCCAAGACAATAGTTCCCCAGTAATAATACCCAGTGAGAATCCCAGTGCAATAAGGGGGTAAGTCGAGTTACCCCATTACATCTCTAGACATCAGTTTCTGATTCTCCATACTTTTATGCAGTAATGGTGTAATTTTTAAGAACATTTTTAGCACCGCTGGGTACCAGCACCTACTTGAAGCTGGTGCAGCAGATGTTCCTACCGAAGTTCTTATGTACCTACAGATTTACACAATAATGGGGTAACTAAAATAGCATGAATGGAGTTAGCCAGATATTTAGGGGGGGGGGGGAATGAGGCTTAATATGGGGGATATGGGGGATATTTAGGGCCGTTAATGGCACTTATTGTTGATGAAATAGTCAGTAACGTCTCCTGTACCATTTCCAGCTTCTACCATAATAATTGATAATAAATAATAGTTAATAAATATCGACATGCCATAGATAATCATCTACAATGTTTAGAGGCCCATAACTCAAAACAGGTATTTCACTGATTACCCCATTATTGCATTGAGATGCTATTGCTATATGTAATATTATATAATGTTAAATATAATTGCAGTTGACACGAAGCTCAAATTAGCCTATGTTGTACTGCATCAATGTTGTTTCTTTGCAGAGACATGGGTTTCAGAAGTATAAACCTTGCAGCTTTACATTCTTACCTTCAGGCTTTGTGTTATTGGTAGGTGGTTCAACCGTCCCTGCAAAAACAAAAATAACAATATTCACTCTATGCAAAATTAAATATCTTATGACGCAGTCTTTGGTTGGCACGTCATGTATAGGATCAAAGGAGAGACCGAGTTCGAGTTTGGAACTTGCATGTACGTTTATTATTTTCACGAGGAGTTCAATCCATGTCTGATTATGATTTGTTCCTGAAGTGCCGCCACCCTCACAGGTTTCGCCCTGTTACTCTGATTACTTTTTCTTTTGCTATACAATCCCAGTTTATATTAAAATTACTGCATTTAATAAGACACTTATTGCCACAAGTAAGAGGCAATGCGAGAGGGAAGGATATCTAGTTAATACCACTGACTCCCTACCGCATGAAATTAAAAAATAAGTTTGAGTTTCTACAATAAAAGCTACAATAAAATTTGAAAAAGCATAAGAAAAATGCATAAAACTAAAACGGGTGAGTAAGGGCACCCAAGTCATAACAGCCTGAACAACAATCAAGGGCAGTGTTCAGGTCTCGACAGAAAGGTCTTAAGGTTGCAGTCGTTGATCATCCTCTTAAACATGGTTACCGAGGAAGCCGGGACAAAGCTGTCGTTAAGTGTGTTCCACACTGGCACCATCGTAAGAGAAAAAAAGGACTTTCTACAGTTAAGTTTAAATTTAGGGGTCACAAGCTTGAGGCAATTGCCCCTGGTACGAATATAGGTGCTGAATTCAAATAGTGGTAGATCATGTGGCAGCAAGCAGTGGACAATCAAATGTCAGGATCAAGTCTGGTTTTAATCTTCTCATTTTGAGTGAGTCAAGCCCAAGTAACCCGAGGCGTTGGTAATAGGATAATTTATTCAAACCGGGTAGTGTCTTTGTAAAACGCCTCTGAACAGACTCAATTTTGTCAATGTCTTTCAAGAGACTAAGTGACCAAACCTGGCTCGGGTATTCAACAAGTGGGCGGACAAATACTTTAAGAGCCCAAAGTTTGGTTTTCAGATTCCCTGAAACTAAGCATCGTTGCACAATTGCAGCACGGCGGTATGCCTGGGATGCAATAGTGTTGCAGTGAGTGGAGAATTTAACATCGCGTTGAAACCAGATACCAAGATCTTTAAAGGATTCAGTAACAGTACTCAATCTCTTGTTGCCCAAGCTGTAACAATGAGGGGACCGAGACCTTTCGACAGAGAAAATTTGGCATTTGTCCATAGATAATGGCAGTTGCCAAGCCTCGGACCAATCGTGCACGTATGCGCTGCCCGATTCAAGACTAGAAAAATCGTCATTAGTAACAACAGTAGAGCAAAGTTTAAGATCATCGGCGAATTTAAATTGAGATACATTTGGTTCAACATTTTGAAGGTTGTTTAGAAATGTTGAACGTTCATATTACTGTATTATGAATATTACTTATGGGTTTTGCTACGGAGTTCTGAATCCGTGTCTGCATTCATGCCAGTTTAACCAGGGGTAAGACCTTCAGGATCGGGGTCCTCCAATTTTTTAACTTCAGTCACCCCGGTATTTATGCCCCTGCCACTGGAGTTCTACTTTCTGTTGTATTTTTCTACCCGTGTAATACAGAAAGCAATTCTTAAGTCAGTTGATTTCCATTAGCAAATTTAAAAAAAAGTTGTGTTTAAGTCGTAGGCTAGAAGTTGTCTTCAAGGAAATATAACATTGTTCTCTGGACCCATACTTGGAATTCCAATCATTGCCACCGACGTATAGTTATTGGGAGCTCCAGCAGTACCCTTTTTGATTATTTGGTGCTATACTTTCCGTGTGATTTTACAGTTTCACACACCACAGAATCAATACAAGGAAGTCAAGTTGTAAATTTACCATTATCATGAATACAGTTTTGAGAGGCTGCGACATTTATGACATTAGGAATTTGCTACCTTAACGGGCCACTTACGTGGTGTGTGTTAAACTTTTTTTTTTACAAATAAAAAAGGGATGGACAGATGGTCATTCTTTAGTTCCTTCTTCATCACCCTGGTAGCATAAGAATAACCGTTACTCGCCCTTATCCTTATCTGATGCAAATTTCGGCTCTTTTGTAATGCTACCAAAGATTTTTTTTAGAACCCAGTTTAACAAGTAGTTTAGGCAACAGTCTTCTGTTCAAAGACGAGTCCTTAAAAGTCGAAAGTGCAGAAGCCCTAGGTGTATGAAACTCTGAAAGATATTTCAAGCCACTTCCTTCTCATTTGCCAAATTCAACGGCAGGTCGAATTGTGTTGTGAATCAATTGCTTTACACACTGACTGCTGCAACTACTAGCAAATCATGACTTTTTGCGAATTGCTGACCGAGCTAGTCGAGCACGGTCGAATAATCTGCTGAATCTCGATTTTGTGTGTCTGTTTGTGAGTTACTTTGTGAGTTTATTTGAGTGTGTTTGTCTGTTTGGAAACATTAAGTTGAGTTAAGTTAAAAGCCAACACATGCAGCAATTGTTGGTTTTTAACCTAACTCAATCACACAAAGGTGCTATTTCTTTATAATCAGCAATTTTGTTCCAATTTGGTTGACATGTGATGGGAAGCGAGTTCCAGTTTAAAGGTGAAATTCCGCCTCAAATATTTTCGCACATTTTCCGGTTTTCCATTGGTTAGGTAAGCCAATTTTAATAGGGTAGTAAGAGAACCTCATTTATATGGCTAGTAGCCCCGAGCACTATATGAACAACACAAAACCATTTGCAATACTATACTAAAGTGTAAGTGTAAGCAGAAAATGATTACAAGTGATTAAATAACTTACTGCCAATTTTACAACTTTTGAAACGACTTGGTTGCTATATCTTTTCTACAGCAAATCTCGCGTGTGGTAGCAGGGCTGTACACATGCGCTCATAAAAATCTCTGTTGTATTTGTTTGCTTTCAACGTATTCAGCAATTACTGTGCAAGATACAAATGCGAATATAGAAAATAAATTAATGTTTTATAGCACTTTGCTCCTCCATGTAATTGTGATCTTCACAGAATTCATTATACGCCAAATTTAAATACAAATGACAGAAACATTATTGCATCTAATTAACGGATGCGTTATCTGACACTAAGTACGGTGTTCATAAGCTAACCCCACCCTTTTGGCACCACAAATTAATCATGAGATGTATTTGGAGAATGTTGGCATAATGGTCTGCAGCATGAATCGCGATAACTTGTTTACATTTCTTTCTTGTTTCCAGTATGCGTAAGTGGGAGTATTTTTTGTGTAGGATCATGAGGGGTAGTGAGGGGGACAAAACCTGCATCTGAAATTTGCGTATTGTAACTTCTGGATTGATCACTACGTCTAAGGAATGCTTAATTTCGATAAATAAAATTCTTGAAGCGTTACATCATTTAAAGTAAACTGTCATTGAAAAAGTTACGAAAGTTTTGAAAGGCTCAGTTTTGAAACTTACTAAAAGTTTTAGAAGAAATCCTGAAAGGAGGGGAAAACAAGGGGATGCAATCTAGGGAAACTGACGGTCATCGTAAGAACCGAGAATGTGTTACAAAAGGAAAAGAAGCCATAGACAGGTAGTGTTAACCTGGTCAGCACCAACTGGCAGTTCCTACTAATTCGTCTTCTTCAGTCAATGCTAACCAAATATATCTAGACTTAATATACCTATATTTTATCACCATGCTACTGATTATGACAAAAGTGTAAAATATACTAAGTATCCGTACACTTGAGTTCTGAAAATCTCAATTATACTGCTGAGCGAGAGATACTTTCTATATTCTAATTTCCATCTGAAATGAAACACTGAAGCAAACGAATGCATCTCCAACTGAGGATTCTATTTTAACAGATCTCAGTTTTTCTACAACATGCTCTTTGAATAGTCCGCGTCGTAATTTAACCCTTAGCAGGATTATGAACGAATTCAAAACAGATTTTTTTTTATCGATCATCTGGATGGCTCTGCCACCATGCGTGATATTTGCACTAGAATTTATAGAAAAAAGAGCTCATATTCTTTTGAAACGTGTAACTGGCAGTAAAAGGTTTTCTTGTTATCATTAGTAATTACGTTACGTCCTGCATTCTTCCCACTAAAAGAACTTTCACTATTGTGTATCATGGAAAATGGCTTTGTTGTTGTTGATACAGTGCTCGGGGCAACTAGCCTTATAAATCGAACTCCCTTACCACGGCTTAACTATCCAACAGAAACCAATGGAAAATGGAAATCTCTGATTATATTTAAGATTGGAATTTCATTTTCGAATTAGTGCTTTTCGTGGACCAACACACTCTTGTCATGAAAGTTAACCAAAAAACCAAAATTGCAAACGTAATATTGTCACAAACAGATAAACACACAAAACCCAATGTCAGTGGGCTATTCGCCCCCTTTCTCGCCTCCCTCACTCTGCCAGCAAATTCACACAACGTTGCCGTCACACAACCGGTGCGAATATATATTTAAGTGGTATCAGATAGTCACAAATGCATTACAGATTAAAAGTTACAGACTGTAATAATGTACAGAGAAAAACAATTTCCTTACCACCACATGCAGTATTGCTCACATAGACGTCGTCTATTGCTATGAACGCATCTCTGGCATTAAATGAATAATCGTATTCAGCCTCAAAGATGATTTCAAATTCGAAATTGGTTTTGAATGAAATAGATGTCGACTTCCAGACTGGAGTTCCCTGTTCAGTAGATGAAGACAACAAGGCCTGTTGGGTACCATGGCTCTCATTCAGCTCATTGGCAAGCACCCTTAATGTAGCTGGTCCTATAATAGCAAAAATGCACACTCAGGTTATACGGAAAACATGAATACCACAGTCTCACAGTGAGTTAATGTAAATAACTGGTGGGTCTGACACATGAATTTTCAGAAGTAGACAACTAAAGATTAGTTACTCAGAGAATACCATAATGCAATGTTATATTTTCAAGTCTGTGGCTACCATTCAGTCAGATTATTGAATTAAATGGGGGGGGGGGGAGATGAGGCTTAATGGCGCATCGACAGCTTGGTCATTAGCGCCAACCTCAGTCACAGTGCAGTGGTCCGGGTTGCCACTGCACCACACATTACAGAGATATTATTCAAACCCCTAACCTAAATCTTGTCATACATCTGTACCTCCTGCAAAAATTGAAAAACACCGGACAGGAGGACAGACTTATCGCCCAATTGAAGCACAATGTCATGCGGAATTAAATGGCTTGTTTTCCGAAAATAACCGGTATTGCATTCGGAAAGCAAATCTTTTTTTCCAATGTAGATGCTGATCGTACGAGACCCAGTCCACAAGAATAATTGTAAAGATTATGATTTTACGGTTGTCAAAAAGGAACACACAATTCCACGAATTTCGGTTATTTAGAAGGTTCATTAGGACATAAATGTGTGAATAAATACGTTTGTTTATCGTATTCGATTATCTATTCCTATCTCCATTATTAAATTACGTACAATTCTAGAAAATATATTTATAAAACAAATTTCTAAAAACCAATTTCTGTCGTATGGTTTTTAAAGAAGGAAACAAATATTTTTATCTATAGTATTGGATGTATTTTAAAGAGTATGTTGCAATGTTTTAAAATTATAATTAAATATTTAAAAATAATTTTTGGACATCAAGTCAGCTTAGCAGCGATAACTGCAAACGGCAATCCCAAAAAACCATAATATTAACATGTTTTTGTGAAAAACAATTTGAACTGTCTTGAACAACTTAATGAAGACGTGTTCTTCTTTTATATGCACGATTAACAAAAGTAGTTTTAAAAACCAGTAGCATGGAAACCATCTGATATGCAATTGCATGAAAATCAAAGATATCATCATGAACAAAACAAAACGTATGGCCATGACAAAAATCAAAGATACGTCCATCACAAAAATTATAAATATGGTAATGACAAAAATTTTGTGTTATATTTTTTCCTTTCAAACTTTCCCGTGCAGTATAAATACATTTATTAGCCAGCGCTAATTGGATTGCACGAAAACGTGCCAAGACTTACGGTTTTTGGGTTTTCGAAAGGATTTATTTTTCACTAAATAATTTTTAACTAAATAGATGTTAATAAGTCTTGCACATGAAGCGTATAGGCTGAGCTGGATTTTACTTATTTTCTGTATGAAACTAGTAATGAAAAAATTGTATATTTACTGTTGCCATAGACGTAATACGAAAACTGGATGCAAAAATTAAGGGATATTCCATTCGGTGCAACAGGATCGCTTCGTATTCTTGCTGTGCCAAATATGGATGGGTTGGTGGCATCAGTGTAGAGGTATAGGCCTGGATAAGAAAAAAAATCATTGTTATACAAAAATGTTTAAAACATAATATTGTTGATTGGCGATATATACCGGTTTAAATCTTTGCTGTTTTTGGTTCTTCATTTCTGATATCTCACCTAACCTTAAGTTATCCATTATAATGGCACATTTATTACCTGTACTGCAATTGAATAGAATTAATCAGACGAGTAACACCAGTATTGCGCACAACTGTAAAAAATTATCATACGATACACACTGTTCATTGTGTATCCGTTCCCATTACTGCAGTCATTGTGTAAACCATAAAATGCAGGTTACCAGATCATAAAGGCATGGTGCCAAAGACCATAAACATTGTGAGCGACAGGAGCCGAGCAATTGGCCAAAGCAAACTGCTTGGCTCTTGTTGCTCAGAATGTGCATGGTGCCAAAGACCATAAACATTGTGAGCGACAGGAGCCGAGCAATTCGCCAAAGCAAACTGCTCGGCTCCTGTGGCTCACAATGTGCATGGTCTTTGGTGACTCCTCACGAATCTTGAAGTGTGCGTAGGACCTAAAATCGGCCGTGCTCCTGCTAGGGATAACAAGTAAAGAATTGGCATATCTGACGTGTCTACTAAAGAAACCAAACTCGAGCAAAATGCCGATCCTTTCGAAAGGAACAGGCGTCAGCTTTGTTACGTTATGAAGTGTGAACGTGAAGCACATCACTGGCCGCGCAAAAGCCATGAAATGCATAACTCAATAAACTTATGAATATATAACGTTTCGGAACCCAGGTTAGAACCGTTTTCAAATGGTAAAAGCAGCTTCGTCGGATGTCAAAAAACTGGTAAAACATACGGAAAAGAGACCGAGTCAGGTAGAGTTGCTTGATTGCTGCAATACCTGACACATTTCCCTTAGTTATTGAAGTTTTCTTTTGTCCATAAGATTGCAGTTAACTGGTGTTCTTTCTGTTTTTTGGGCCGGCATTGTTTAATAATTTCCTCCACCTTTCAAATGGTAGTTGTCTAACATGCTGAGTTAACTAGTTCACCAAAATGCCGACCTCTTTCGCCCCAATCCTTCAAGAAGAAAATTTAATTCCTATGTCCTTAATGGTGGTAATGGCTGTAAACTGCTTTTTGGATGCCATTTTGTACCGCAATTTTCAATTTTTGTAAGATAGCCAAAAATCAAGTCTCTTCGTTCAACATTTTTTTCAATGAACATTCTTACCAATTTAATTCGAATAACCTCACACGTTTGGGTATAACCACCAAAAACAAAATTTTTAATACCATTTTGGGCAGTTATCTCGACTTTTCATTAAGTTGAAAGGGATCTTTTACGAGGAACATGTAACTCTGAATATTCCTAACCAATTTTTTTCATCCAGTCTGTGAACAACAAAACTGCTATTGGACTCCTATTTGCGACTGTTAGATGACATTTTGACAAGCTTACATAGGAGCAGGTATAAATCAAATATACCTACTCAGTTCAGCATTGTTTCTAAAAATATTCTTACCAACTTTCCTTGCTATAACTGATGTAAATCGATTTTTGGACGCCTTGTTATTGGGCAGACATGTTGAATTTTCACCAAAGTTGAATAGAACCAT
>JAHWFP010056846.1:1945-14180 GCA_023313725.1 Lithobius niger
AGATGAAAATGAGATTGGTTTATTGTTCAAATCATCTCTGGTTTCTTTTATTCTAAGTTATTGTACAATACTTGAATTTTTAATTGATCTGGCTATTCTTTCCATCTCCATTATTTTATTTATTAGAATACAATTAACGTCTTTGTATGTTTTTACTCGCCTTTATACGTTTTATTTTGATACCGTCTGTTTGTGTGGCTTCTGTAAATCGAGAAAATTATTTTTCCAGCAATTCTATTAAAAACACTGTACTATTTTTTTTTATCTTGACCTTATTTCTTTATGCGCTGGTAAAACTTTCCTGATTTATATTTTTCCGTATTTGTTTTATATCTTTCTTTTGTTTTTGGCACTTATTCCAAGAATTTTTTACCAAATTGCTCACTCATTTCTTGTATAAGGACACATTATGAAATGTTTTTTTGATAGTTTGATCAATACTGTCTTTTTCGGCTTGTTGTCTTGAAATTTCTCTTATACTGCCGGCCAGGGTAGCGTGAGAGGCTACCATGCTCCTTCAGCGGCTATGGGATGTATTCTGGTAAATTCTGGACAATCTTTTGCTGGCACCTCCCTTTACCAGATTTCTTCTTCTCTAAAAAAAATCTGGTAATGTACAAAATTGAGCCGGTTCAGCCATACAAGCATTAATTACTTCGGCTGACTTAAGGTTCGTCAAAATTTCTTTAAAAAAAAATAATAAAAAAAAGTATCCCGTACTGTTTTATTTCCTTGTAAGTTATTCTTCAGTATTTTTGTAAAACAGTTTTCGGTCTTGCAGTATTTTTTCTGTACTTCTTTTTTTATCTTATTATATTGCTCATTTATTTCTTCTCCAATAATGTTATTTATTTTAGATTTTTTTCCACATGTCATTCTTCCTATTTATTAATTTAATTGTGTCATTAGTTATCCGTTCCTTCTCCCTTTTTTTTCTATTTTTCTTTCAGTCTTGTTTCCTGTCGCACTTCTTGCACTTTTAACGTAGATTCTTTGCATTATTTCAATTATTTCCTCGTACATTTTATTTATGGTGTTTCTCCTGTCTATAGCTTACCCCAGTCAACATTTCTGAGATCCTGAATAATCTTTTTCTCGTTTGATTATTAGTTTTAACCTTATCATTATTCTGTTTTTCCTCCTTTTATGATGAATTTTGATTATTTGTTTTGTCCCCTTTCATTTCAACTCTCCTAAATAGACCTGTTGTGAAATAATAACGAACGATTTTATCTTCAACTCCCAACATGCCAAGCGGCAAAGAACATCAGCGCATGCGCAAGGACGGTTACTCACGCCCGCCATATTGAAATCCTCGCTTCGTTTTACGCAGGCAAGTAACGCACAACGTTCAATCCATTTATTAACGAACGACAGCATGTCACCTGATTCGAATACTATAATACATTCTTCAACATTGTACTATTACTTTCTTTTATCTTGACCTTATTTCTTTAAGCGCTGATAAAACACTCCCGATTTAGAGTTTTTCCGTATTTGTTTGATATATTTCTTTTGTTTTTGGCACTTATTCCATGAATCTTTTACTAAATTGCTCACTCATTTCTTGTATAAGGACACATTATGAAATCCCCTGGAAAACGCCCTTATAAAATGCTGTAATAAAACGCAGGGTTCCTGTGCTGAACCTCGTAATCGTCTGTATAAATTTAAACTTGATCGCAACTTCGCGATGCTTCCACAGGCGCGTTTCTCATTCCAGCAGATGGGAAGTAGGGGAAGCCCCTGGGAGAACTAAGATGGAGGACGATAACCACGATGGATGATGTCAATCGCGTCACTGGCGGCTTGACCTTGTGCCGAGAGCTGGCTCTGCGACCGCAGCTAGTTGCTGGTCCCCTAAACCCAAACTTTTACATCCCTGGAGAGGCTCGTGCTCCTTCAGTGGCTATGGAAACTATTCTGGTCAATTCTGAACAATCGTTCGGCTCTACGACGATCGTAGGTTTCCCGGTTCAATTCCCCGGGTTGGCTCCTCCCTTTACCAGATATTTCTTCTTCTCAAAAAGTCCGGTAATGTTCAAAATTGAGCCGGTTCAGCCATACGAGCGTTAAATTGCTTCGGCTGACTTAAGCTCAAAGAAATTAATTTTTAAATAAATAAAAAAATTGTTTGTATTTTTTTGTTTTACCATTTCTACCCTGGTTGGTGAGTAGATTAGTTTTTCAAGTACTAATTCAACTTCGCAACTTCATTCCACGGAACGCTTCAGATGTTAAATAATTTTTTTTTTCTTTTTGTTAAAAGGGAAGCTGAATTTTTGTTTTAACTCTGATAGGTCCTGGCAAACGCAACCTATACTGCGCCACAGAATTTGAAAATATTTGCAATTGGATGATTCTAGTCCATAAATTTACTCCCGCTATACATATATCGCCCATTTGCCTCAGTAAGGCGCACCCAGCCCCACGGTGTTCGACAAACTCAACGTGAATCTAAGTTAAGTCGTCGTGTAAGACTAACATCCCCTCGCTGCCAGCTTCGATCACAAATGGGCACGCAACGCTGTCCCACAGTCGTCATAAAAAAAGAGCTTTTACCGATGGGTGGAGCAGTGTGTTCGACATCGGTGACATTTAGTCGCACGCTCATCAAACGCACTGTCAAAAAATACAATAGAAAAAAATACAGAAAATAAAAAAATAAAACACACTGCATTGTTTGCGACAAATTATGGCTACTGTCGGAGTCCCGAGCACGCGGTCACTGGCTGGGTCCTAGAGTCTTCCCCCAATTTGGTCGGAAAATAATTCTAGGGGTTTTGGGTCTCCTGAATTAAAACCGTCAAGTATTTTCGCTCATTTTAGCACTGTAACTTAGCGAACAAATTTCGCGAAGATCTTCTACCAAAGATTTTTCATGCTTCTTTTCCATCCCGAAGGTTTGGAAAGCATGTATTTCCTACTCCGAAGATTTAGGTAATCCTGGTAACATACATTTATTTTAGTAAACAGTTCAGATAGGCAGGCCGGATCTCACTACGAAACTTCGTTACTTAGCACCCACTGGTGGTGATTACGTGTAAATTGACTTTAGTGCTGATTTGTTGTTGTAGTTAGGTTAGGTTAGGTTAGGTTAGGTTAGGTTAGGTTAGGTTAGGTTAGCTGTTGCAGTTAGGTTAGGTTAGGTTAGGTTAGGTTACTTAAGTCGAATTAAACGGGTTTTTTTTCTGTACGCTGTTGGACTGCATGGAGAGCTATGTAGCGAGTTTTGCTGAAGTGTCGCAGCTTGCTATTATGTAAACAGCCGGTTACAGCTTCTTTGTCAAAAGCCTTGCTATATACACAACCCTGTTTGCATAGCTTTTACAAAGTCACTGATAAGGCATTGAAAAATAAATAAATTAACTGAGCAAAAAACGGTTTCGCCGTTTAGAAAAAAAAACATTAGAGCTCATATCCCCATACTCACAGCCCTGAAGGTACACGAATAAAAACGGATTAGAGTTCACTCGAACGCAACGAACTATAATTTGAACTATAATTTGTGTTCATTTTGTGTATGCATTTTTATCTTTCAATTTTGTAGCGTTTTGCTGTTTATGGCGCCTATTTTGTGTGTATTTGTGGGTTTACGTTTTGCGAATTGGAGTTCAAATTATAGTTCGTTGCGTTCGAGTGAACTCTAATCCGTTTTTATTCGTGTACCTTCAGGGCTGTGAGTATGGGGATACGAGCTCTAATAATTTTTTTCTAAACGGCAAAGCCGTTTTTTGCTCAGTTAATTTGTTGGCTTTTTTTCGCTTCCATTTTATATGTGTCCGTGACTGTCCACCGATTTTTGTTTTTGAAAAAACGGACCATTAGAAATGGATACTTACGTTTAGGTTCCGCCGAAGGTTTGTTCCATGATTATTATTTGATGGCAACACATTAGCGTATTTCTGGATTTAGCATGTGTCATCTCGATGAGTAGTTGATTCTGGATTGTTTCAGTATCGTGGCAACAATCGCCGAAACAATTCAACTGGCTTCCCGAAGCCCGCATTGAAAAAGTAAATAAGTCACTCAGTCATGTCGGCCGCCCAATTTTGAGGCCGAGGCCTCAAAATTTAAGACTCCGCATCCTACGGTTTAAAACTTGAAGATTTAAGGAAAAATCAAGACCATTTAATTTTGGTTCTCCACAACGAGCTAGCTAACTCAAACAACGACAATGTTAGTTTCCCGACACCCAACCATCGTTGCATCTTGTTCGAGTGAGCTATAATCCGATATTGTGCGCCTCGCCTATTGTTACCCTTGTTACATGTTGCAGCATTGTAACATTTTGACATTGTTAGCCGCTCCACCGCCTCCTCCTCCTGTCCAATTTTCTGAAATTCGCGTGCACAAAAGAACTCTAATAAGCACGGCCTGCCGGCCGTACTAATAAAAATGTTGGTAGACGTATTGTTACGTGATGCTTATTGTAGCTTAAGCTAGTTAACTTGCATTGTTGATGTTTTCTGTTGGTGGAAAGAGACATGGCTATGGAGATGTTGTGGTAAAATGGTAATGGCTGTACAAATATACAGCGTAAGGTAAAAGTGGGCAATTCGTGAGGTATATACACCCGGACCTTACGTTCAGCGAATAAATGAAGATACAGTTCAAACGTATCCTGGACTCCTGAATATTATTTTAAACAAAAAAAAAATAAGTCATGGTCTCAAAGATTCATGAAGGTTAACCCTTTTTATTTAGTAAAGTTACTAGACATTTTTTTTCGATAATTTCATGAAAAATTAAAGATTTTGAATTTCCAATAGACAATTTTAACAGGGCCGTAACTAGAAATTTTTTTCCAAGTGGAGCAGATAATCATTTTTATGCACCCACTCCACCCTTAAAAAAATCTGTTTACTTTCACCATACTTTCACGAAGATTTCAGTGTTATTTTTTACACCCTTCCCCTCCCTCCCTCTCTCGGTCAACTGTCAACTGTACAGAGATCTCTACCGTTCCTCTGCATTTTAGACAATTTTGCATTTATGTTATTCTTGTAAGCCAAACAAGCTTTAATTAGAAGGTTTGTTTTAAGTTTAAATTAATGAACTGTAGAACATATTTTTTTGTAAGTTATTGTAAACACTGTGTTTATTTAGTAAATGCTTTTTTTTAAAAATTGGACTGTTTGAAATAACATTGCATTGAAATAATATCATTTTTTGGTCGCGTGGGATAGGTCACGGACGGTGGGTCACATTTTGTTCTGTATCGGGTGAGTCGAGGGTCAAGGCTTAGGTGGGTCATGGGTCGGAAAAGTGACCCACTTCCATCGCTGACATTAATACCCTTGTTATATGCTTGTTATGATTTTTTAAAAAGCACGTTTGTTGTTACGTAATTGCCTTGATTGGTTTTGGATCTGCCATAGTAACATAATTCGACACCAGTGTATTGCTGGAAGAGTTGCAACTCCTCTCTCTCTTCTGCTCTAATCCAATTGTTACGACGATGTATCTATTGTTCCTCCCCCTGGCTATGACGTATCCTCCCTGTATTTCTTCTCCTCCTCTCGACTCGTAACGATGAACATATGTCGAGTGAGCTCCGCCATTTTAGAGATGATCGTCTTTTTCTGATTAGGCCCTTATAGAGCAGTGACATTTGCCGCCATATTGGCACCAGATTGGCACCAGTATGGGTTTTGGAGGGCATTAACTACAAGGTGCACTACATAAAAATGGAGGGAAAAACAACGGAAGAGCGGATTTCTTAGGCTTAAAATAACGTTTGTTTTCTCCAACAACAAAAATCGCGCGTTTTAGTCTAAGAAATCACTCTTCACAGCATCGGCTTCACCATGACGCTCTTCTGTTTCTCTCTGCAGTGCCCCTTGCAGCTAACCCATTAAGGCTCTAGAGTTATATGCAATAACGTCGAGTCACTGCCCTATACTTAAAATGGTGATTGCCACCAATGACAGGCTGCACCATCTACATATAGCCATTCGCCGCTATCTAGTTCTGTTTAGCCCATACTTTCAACAAGAGAAGGAACACACCAATAAATTTCCTTTAATGAAATAAACGAAGCCACGTGCCTCCTTAATTGTTGAGTGTAAAGTCTCTGCGTGTACGTGCACCAGGAACTTAAGCCTAACGTAACAACGGGCGCTGTTTTAAACTATAGAACGACTGTTTTGAAACGCAGATTTTGAACCACTAGATGGGCGCCATCTAGTGACAGTGATATCGTAACTTGACCGCTTACTCCCTGGTGCACGTGGACGCAAGAACTTTAACACTCAGTAATAAGAAGAGACGCGGCTTGCTTGTTGCGTAAAAAAAGAAATCCCTTTGCGCATGCCTTCGCTTGTTGAAATCAAGTGCTACATGGAACTAAATAATGGTAGACGGCGCTAGAAGCTGCAACCTGTCATTCGGTGGCACCTTTAACCTCAGACATCAAATACGTCTGTGAGTACGCTTTCATGCGATATAACCGTGTTGTTTCTGCATCATTGCGCACAATTGGTCTGTATGCTCTGATCACCTTATGAAACACCTGACCCGCCTTGTGAAGTTACAATGTGCTTCACAAATATAAAGTGAACACTTATGCACACCGAACATAGCCAAATAGTGTAGGCTATAGCTGTAATATTCCCTCACTAATGATAGGCCTATCCTGGGGGAAAGTGTCCACCTCCGCCTATATAAATATACATTTTTTGGGGGACGTACCGTATCTTGGCCTAATCTGTGTTACGGATCATTGAAAAACCCATTGTTTAAACGTTTGTTTTAAAAGATTTTCTTCATGATTCTGTCTACCAAAAGGAAGATCGCAAAAAAAAAGGGAAAGTGGGCGAAGGGGGATGGTTCAGCCCCAATGTACGGGCGCCCTTGCGCACCGACTTCCGACACAACCATCTCCAACATTATATTACGTAATGCGAGCCCATCAGACCAGAAGAAAATTGATACGATGAAGAGAACCGCCAGAGATGTTGTGAGAGTAAACAGTGGTCAATCTGATTGAGAGTGTATTGATTTGTATTTAGGTTTAATCCCATCCGAAAACTGCAGTGATTCCAGACGTGCTGTGCTGTCAGGATCCCACTTCAACCCACATTTAGAAGTAAGGTTTCAGCTATTGTAGAAAATGTGCCATCCTCTGAATCCCGTTGTGTACCGGTCGAAATTGAACTGTCGAAAATACTTTTTTTTTCCAAATCGTGTGGTGAGTTAATATCTGGAATTCACTCACAGTTGAAACTGTCATGGCCACTTCCCTGAATTTATTTAGAACGCCCCTTTTAAGAAATGGCCTAAAACCAGCTTCATATATTGTTTTTAACAGGACATACCTTCTTAAAGGTACATTCCTCCCAACACCATTTTTCTCGATCCTCCACATCAAGTACGGCCCCAAAGTTCTATTTACTTACCGTTAGTCAGTTCTACCGTTAGTTCTACCGTTAGTTCTATTTAATTACCGTTAGTCAATACCGTTAGTCAAATCGGTTTTAAAATGTGACGTCTACGAGATTTTCTGTTGAATATTGGGAACTAATTTAATACCATCCTGCGTGCGGCTATATGATCCTTTGCGCTCTTATAATAACCATCTGTGTGTGTGTGTGTGCATGTACTAATTTTTAATCGTTTGCGAATAATTACCATGAGATCAAAAATCTAAAAGACTAATGCGGTAAAACCTAAAATTATGTTTGCCTACATATCGCCGAAGAAAAATTATATGGTACTAGCCTAAAGAGTTACAAAGTGTGATGTTTAAATACGAAAATCTTTCCGGTTTGCGGCGACACAATTTTTGTGTTGATGCTGTTTCGTCTACTACGCCCAAGTCCAACCGAGATAGTAGCTGCGTCCCTCGCTGCAAAGAACGAAGCTACTATCTCAGTTAACCTTGTATGAGTAGGCCGAGTATCGCGAATTCGATGCGATGGTAACATGCGCGGTGGCGATGTGCGCGTGGCTGTCATAAGGCAGGCGGAATGTACCTTTAATAGATTCGTGCATCCTGCGCGGAATATACCTTATGCAAAATTTATACAACGCCTATACAATGCGTGTCCCACTTTTTGTACAACGCCTGCAGAGAGTGTTGACAAAAATGTCTGAACAATATTCCAATCCCAAAACAAGCCTAATGGCGCTTTTATGCAACGACTAGCTTTTGCATTCTCGCAGCTAGAATTTAATCGCGATGGCAAAGTTGTCGTTGCCACGGTAACAGCGCTTCCTGGATTGGCTAAATCCGGCGTCGTTTCAGCACATGCTTTGAGTCTTGTAATGCGTGAAAATAAGATAAAGAATTCTTCCTGACGAAATTTTCTCAGTCACTTCTGTCACTTCTGTCACTTCTGTCACTTCTGTCACTTCTTCAGTCACTTCGCGTTATTGAATATTTTTGTTGCGAGTCGATAGAGCCAAAACTGCCGCCATGTTGGAATTTCAGATGATTTCTAGCTTCTAGCAGCGAGTATGCATAAGCGAGTGGTTGCGTAAACGTGCCCTAACACCATTGCAGTATAGTTTAAATCCAGATTTCCTTGTATTTCCAACAGATTTTAATAATTTTCGTTATGCATGTTTATCTAGCCGTGATACGGCAGATATACCTAATTTGGTTTAACGATATACTATAAAAAGAAATGGCCGATATATTAATGGTTTAAAATGTTTTGCTTTAACATGGGAGGCTGAGGTCAAATCTAATAGCTTAATTATTGCAACATTTTATTGCAACGTTCCTCGTCGCTTGGAAGGTTTTATTGTTGGGATATGCAGTAGTAGCTTTTGCTATTAGTATTAAGTTTAAGAACTAGCTTTTGCTACCTAAAAGGTTCTCGCCCTAGCATTTGCTTAAAGCGAAGTGAAAAAGCTTACACTAGCAAAACGTAGTTTAAGTCCCCGCCAGGACTGCAGGCCAGGGCAGCGTGAGAGGCTGCCATGCTCCTTCAGCGGCTATGGGATGTATTCTGGCTAATTCTGGACAATCTTTCGGCCCCGACGATGATTGGAGGTTTCCCGGATCGAATCCCCGGGCTGGCATCTCCCTTTACCAGACTTCTTCTTCTCTAGAAAAAAAAATCTGGTAATGTTGAAAATTGAGCCGGTTCAGCCATACAAGCATTAATTGCTTCGGCTGACATAAGGCTCGCCAAAATTTATAAAAAAAAAAAAAAAAGATATCTTGGTACGGAATCTAACTGGGTCCAACTACATTTTTTCTCATGCGGTGGGCAGTGCGTCAGCTAGAACAGTGAATACAACGATCTTCCCGTCTGTGAGATAAGTTTATCAGTAATCAGAGAGACTAACCTCGCGTTTACGGAATCACAAATAACCTAGATGAAGTATATATACCTAACGACAAAGTTCTAATAAATATAAGGCAGCTGTGTGTTAAAAATTTCGCAAAACGAATTGCTCTTAAACCGCTAAAGAAAAAATGAAGGGTCGATGAGCAACCTTTCACGCTATCAACTTAATTCTCCTTACCTGCCGAATCTTTTGGTCGTTACGGTTCGGAAAATCATAACGAAAACTTGAGCAAATGCTTATTTATTTAAAAAAAAAAAAAATTATTAAAACATGTTAAAACGCTACTCACCGTCATAGTGAGTCCGACGCCATACAGCGAGATGAGACCGCAGCAAGAAAACCTGATTTCGACCAGAACATTAGTAAACGGAAATTATCTCTGGCCGGACAAGTTTTTGGTTGCGGTTTCTGATTGTTACCTTTTTAGCCGCAGAACGAGGCACGTAATTTGGAAAAGAAAATATGACTGATTTTCCAAAAAATATGTGGTTTCAATTTTTTTTCCCCCTAAAATCAGTAAATTAAAAGTAAATCAAGGTCGCTGTTCACGAAAATGGTCATTTTTTTTTCAAAATTACGTGCATTGCTCGCGCTGCCGCACTCGCTGCCAAATAAGCATATAACATCAGAAACCGCAACCCAAGACTTGTCCGGTGAGAGATAACTATTGTTTACTACTGTTCTGGTCGAAATCAGGTTTTCTTGTTGCGTCCTCATGACGTCGGCCTCACTATGGCTGCAAGTAGCGTTTTAACATGTTTTAACATTTTTTTTTAATAACAAAGCGTTTGCGCAGGTTTCGTGATTATTTTCTAAACCGTAACGACGAAAGGATTCAACAGGAAGGTGAATTAATTCGATAGCTTGAAAAGTAGCTCATCTCTACTATCACCAAATCTAGAATATGACAACAGAAATTGAAAAAAAAGCGGATTGGACATCTTCTTATAGTGGCCGGGGCCTATCTTGAGTTCTCCGCAGAACGAACACAGATAATCGATTGTACGTTTTCAGTAGCAGAGTGCCTTGTTGATATCCAAGATGGATACAAATACAATGGCGGCCATCGATTAAAGCCACCCCCTCCAGGAAGACGTAGCCGCTCACAAAATACTTGCAGGACTCATGATACGCCGCGCACACAATGCAGCAACATGATTGCCCTCAAGGAATTCCATACATTTGAAGTTGCTGGACGACCGATCGTTCCTATCAAGAGACGAATTCTAGAGCACGCCACCAAACTGAAGAACAAATACTATCAATAAGTCCCAACGCAAACCGTGAACTCTCTTGAGAGGTCCACGGAAAATACGAAAAACGTCAGCAATACAGCCTAGTAGTGAGAGGGGTCAGATGCAAGCCAAACGAACACCGGATTAAATCCCGCGGTCGACTAAGCTCCATAATAATACGGGACTTTAAAAATGTTTCGGCCGCTAAAAATTAATTAAGTGGTTCTCAGGAGTGGCACTAAAAAAAAGTGAGCGGGCGATGTTTTTTTGTTTTTTTTGCCAAACAAAACAAAATCAGTAGCTTACATTTTAATGTGGAGTACAACATTCATGTTTTAATTCCAGGATCAGCATGCAAAAAATGCACATTTGATAAAAGTTATTCTTTGGATCCAAGTTTTTAGTTGTGAAATGCCTTTGAATGGCTCTTTGATTCGATTTGAAGAGATCATATGAATGGCGCAAAGAGCGGATGTTGGTCATCGACTCCAGGAAGTGTTTGGTGAACGAGCTGATGCGTGCGTCATACGAATGTTTTTTGACAATGTCATAAAAAAAAACGTTTCATGCGCCAAGAAAAAACCCGTACTTTTGAAAACGCAATTAATTAACTTTTAGCGGCCTTAAATAATCGTCTGACGGTGAGAGAAAGACACGGCAAGTAAGGAAGCATCTATACACGACTCTTATGAGAAGTACCACACAGATTATTGTAAGCGCTGTAAACACAGACATAAAAATCGACATATTGAAGAAAGTAGTAAACAAAATTATAATCGGGCATTAAACCGAGGTTGTTTGTACTTTGCTATTGGTTATGCACACGCAGCCTTGAGCAGTTAGTATTTTAACAGTTAAAAATAAAATAGGCTTAGCAGCTTTCGCTTCCCGGAAAAGAAAGGTTTTAAAACATGTTGTGTAGTGGTCTGCTATATTTAGTTGACCGCAATTGCATAATAAACGCTGCACATGTTTAAAGTAAGGTAACCAACTTCGGGACCGTTCATTATTTATCAACGGAGGTGGGCTGGCGGATTGCCTTCATTAATATAAAAAAAAATCATGACCCCTCTTTGGTGTTGGTGAATTTTTTGCCCCCCCCCCCCCCCCTTCATTTTCGCCGGCCCCTTAGTTGATGCAAATAATGAACAGTTGTGCAAAGTTTTTGAACATCTGCTCAAGATCTCCTTCCGACAACGATGCATGAAATAGGTTAAAACCTCTACATTTCGGATTTACAGTTAAGTAAATATTATTTCGTTCCGTTATTAAAGGAGCTTAAAGAAATTGAGAAACATTCATGTTCTTTCTAAGTCATTCGGTTCGAGTTGCCAAGGAGATCGGCAGCCAACCATTCCACGTTGTTCTTCTCTCTAAATCTGCATAAACGATGGTAATGGTCTGTTCAGAAAGTATAAGAAGGCTTACTTTATAAAGCTTATATATTCTCACGAGCGGCAATTCAGCCGTTTTTATTGGTGTAAAGGTATTTCCAGTTACGTTGCTTGAGCCAGCTCCAGACCACACTTGAACCGTCGGTAGCTTTTACATAAAACATCATGCTTTAGCTATACTTCTTATCCACCCAAAACCAAAACTGGTAGAAAAACCCGCCAAGTTTCCAAAAACAGTTGGCCTTTGAAGGTAGTGATATCATTCCACCAGGGAAAGGCCGCCAAGGTAAATCCTATTAGCCA